>PVJL010007687.1:43192-75153 GCA_004026885.1 Lyroderma lyra | reverse complement strand
CTGCCTGAGCTGAGAATTTCAGGGACCTCATCCCCCCACCCCACTCTCTCTCTCTCTCTCTTGTGCTGACATTTTGTGGGAGATTAATTCCCTGGGAGATCAATTGGCCCTAAACCTGGATCATCCAGATTTGGGATTTAATTCAGTGGCCTGAGTCTCTTACACAGGAGCAGGAAGTAGGAGGCCAGAGGAAGAAAATGAGATTGTGCCTCCGGGGAATCAGGGGAAGGGGACGGGAGTAAAGTCACTTTGATGCTTCCTGAAGTCACCGTTTCCAGGTCCCGTCTCATCAAGAACACCAGGTCTAGCCCCGTGATTGTCTCCCTCTTAACCAAGACAAAGACACTGAGGGGTCTGAAGCACAGGAAGGGGGAGGGGAAGGGCAGACGACATGCTGCACTTTTGGAGTCGAACCGGGAAAACACTATTTTAACCTAAGAGGAAGCTGGAGAAGAGGCTGGCAGGCCACAGGGGGTAGGCCTACGTGTGGTCAAAAGATGTCCTTCATCTTTGGAATTTTGGGAGTGGCCGCTGGTGCTCGTCCCGTTCCCATTTCCATTAGTAGAGTCTCCTCCTGAGTCCTAGAGCTGGGCCCACCCCCACCCCATCCAGCAAAGCTCACACACACAGTCTGACCCCATCCAGTCACCGCACACCCCGCTCCCTCCTCTACGGGATTGTGTCCTCCACCCGCGTTTGATCCATGCTGACCAGCTGGGAGCGGCTGGGGTTTCCAGAATCTTCTCAGCGAGACATCATCTTCACAAACTCTGCAAAGAGAAGTCCCTGGTGAGGCACCTCTTCATAAGAGGAGCTGACATCATTGCTTTAAACCTTTTCACTCCGTGTCAGGAACCACTGGTGAACTTTGGGAACTTAAGTGACCTCTCTGCATCTCGATTTCTTCACCAAGAAAATGGAGATTGACCTCATACAATTTTTAAGATGGTTAAGCAATAGAATGTCTATAAGACACAGTAAGTGTAAATACATAATTACAAGTACCATTACTTCTTTTCAACTCTTCCCAGAGAGGTAAGGACCATTTTACAGATAAGCAAACTGAGGTCCACGAGTTAGACCAACATGCGGGTGGTGAATGGCGAACCCTGCAATGAACACAGGTTGTACTTAACTTTGCTGTGACTCAAGGCCCGATGAACTTGGTGGCCCCACCCAGGTCTTAAGGTCAGTCTGTCCTTCCCTTGCCTGCGGCGGGCCTGAGGCTCTGTCTTCTCAAAGATCTGTCTCCTACCTCTTCCAGATTTCCACACACGTCCGTTGTACACCTGGGCCTGCTAGATCCAGCAGGCATCCAGCGAGCATTTGCTAAGTTGCAGCCATGCAACACGTATCAAGTAAGGATGGGAATTATAGAGGTGATCCCTCACTGCCCCCCACTCCCACTGGGATTTTACAGCCCAGGAGGCAAACACAACTCAACACAGCAAGGTCTGCAGTGACAAGTTCCTTTGGAGAGGAATAAAAATATTTGTAAAACTTCACAGCTGGGACTAATACACCCAGCTAAGCATGAAGGAGAGCGTCTCCGCAGAGGTGGCATTGGCACCCATTCCTCAGGAGTGGATCAGATTGGGAAAGGCACCGATGACATGGGAAAGGTGTGGTAAGAGAAAGGAACAAAACTTGGAAAACTCAGAGCAAGTACCAAGTGTCCACCAGAACACAGACATTCAGTGAGTGGTCATAATTAACATGGCTGTAGGGCAGGGGTGGTTGGACCATGAATGCACTTGAACATCAGACTAAGAATTTTGGACTTCGATCTTTAGGCAGAAGTTACATGCTGCGATGTTTGCACCAGAGAGGGTCACAATTTGAACTTGACATGTCCTGTTTATGTGTCCCACAGAAATGATCTCGGCTCCCGTCCTCACAGGACTCCAATCTTGTACAATTATCCAGTTACTCCATCTACCTGTGTTGAGCTCTATGCAAAGAACTGGGGACATGGTGATGAGAGATTTCGTCCTTGGCTTCAGAAGGAAACAGGCTATAAAGTCCTGTGAGCTGTTGTGGTGTCACAGATCAGGACTACTGCAGAAGCATGCCCACGCAGGTATCATGGATCACAGAAGAGGGAAGCTGAGCCTGGTGGGGGTGGGGGGTGGGGACACCTTCCAGGAACATAACTAAGAGCTAGCCTACAGTAGAAAGAGGAAAGGCTGTCCCAGACAGGAAGAGTGACATGAGTGATGACAGGAAGGGGAGCTTAGTGTATGATTCCTTTTGCTCCCCAAAACCATGGGAGAAAAGTGTCATCATTCCCCCAATTTCACATGTGAAAACTGACACTTAAAGTGAGGAAGTGACTAAGATAAGGCCATACAGTAAGAGACAATCTTGAAATTGAACCCTATGAATCTGACCCTGGAGTTCCAGCTACTAACCAGTCCACTCTCCTCTGATGGGACATGGTGTCCCTATGATAAAGGCATGCAGTGAACAAGGTAGGGATGGGGATGATGGAAGTGAGTCCTGCCTGAGCATGCATAGGAGTGGGTTACTGAACAAGGTGGTCCAAGGAGTAGCCAGGGGCAGAAACAGGAGATAGAGGAGACACTAAGCTCTCTGAAATGACATGGGCAGAAATGGATGCAAAAAAAACCGCTTCCAAAACCTGTTACCCCACCATCCAACTTCAAACTGTAGGAAGAGTGAGAAGGAATGGTCAACTTGGAAAGTCACACAGGGTGTTAAAGTTAGAGGTGTCACCTTCAAAGTCAACAGTGCCATCTCCATTCACATCAGCCTCCTGAACGACTTCAGAGATCTCCTGGGAGGTGAGCTGCTCTCCCAGAAGCCTTTGCATGGCCTGCTGCAACTCCCCCAGGGTGATCTCCCCATCTCCGTTGGTGTCAAACTGAATAGAAGCAGAAGGGGTTAACACAGTTGGCCCTTGAACAATGTTGGCGCACCACCCCCTCTTCAGTTGAATATAGGTATATAACTTTTGACTCCCCCCAAACTTAATTACTAATAGCCAGCCTACTGCTGACCAGAAGCCTTACCCATAACATAAACAGTTAGTTAACACATATTTTGCATGTTATATGTATTAATACACTGTATTTGTACAACAAAGTAAGTTAGAGGGAAAAAAATGTTATAACAAAAATCCTAAGATTCATCTGTGAGTTTTTTCAAATTGCTACAAATCTCCAAAAAAAAATTTCCAATGCACCATATTTTGTGGGGTATAATGTGCTCCTGTGTATAATTGCACACCTACTTTTTTTGGCCCAAACTTTCAGAAAAAAATTTTTGTTTTAATTTGTTTATATTTAGGTACTTATTTTTTCTATTACAAAGGAATTTTAGCATTTATTTTTTAACATATGGTACAAATAAACTTCATGTAACAAATAATTACAAAACATATGAACAGATACAAGGTATAAGAAATTCATGTATAAAATATTTTTATATAAAAATTATCATATTCCAGGGTATTACTTTGAATACAAATATCATTGATTTCTAGAATTATACTTTTAACTCATATGCATAAATAAAGGAATTAAAAACATTTAGATAGATACATAATTTGTACTACCCATGTATAATGCACATCCTTCGTTTTCCCTCACAAATTTGGGCAAAAAAAGTGTGCATTATACATGGCAAAATATGGTATTTGTTGAAAAAAATCTATGTAAGAGTATAAGTGGAACTTAACAGTTCAAACCTATGTTATTCAAGGGTTAACTGTATTAGCAATGATGATGACGATAATAATAATAGCAGCAGTGTTTATTGATCAATTACTGTGACCCAAGCACTAAGCTAAGAGATTTTGTACATCATCCATGAGAACATCAGCTCCTCGAAGGCAGGTAATTTTCACCGCCTTGTTCACTGCTCTGTGTTCGATCCCCAGAACAGTGCCTTCCACAAGGTGGGCAGGCGCTGGCTAAAAACTTGTTGAATTACTGAACTGCCTCCAAACCTGTATGCTGCACGCCCTGGACCAGTCTGCCGGAGTGTTTGTTTCTGTCTCATACAATTGAAACAGATCAGATCTCACCACACTCCCTTGCTTGAAATCCTCCAGCAGCTTCCTGTCTCACTCAGAATAAAATCCTGACCCTGCTCCTTTGTGAACTCTGAGACCTTGTTGATTTCATACCACTGTCTCAGGTACCCAGGCTTCTTGCTCTTCCTCAGACACACCTTCCTGCCTCCCAGCGTTGGTACCTGGTGCTTCCTCAGCCTGGAATGTGATTCCCTTAGAGTGGTGTGTCCAAAAGAAATACAATGTGAGCCTTGTGGGTAATTTTAAAATTTCAAGTAGTCACCCACATTGTCTAAAATGTTAAAAGGAACAAGTGAAATTAATTTTTAATCACTGATTTTATTTAATCCAATATTTTCAAAATATTATCACTTCTGCATGTAATCAATTTAAAAATGATTAATGAGCTGTCACCTTCTTTTCAGGCAGAAATGATTTCATAAGATTTAGCAATACTGTACTAAGTCCTTAGTATGTACTTAGCACAGATAGTGAACACACTCAGCATTACAAGGTCACCTAAGCGTTATAGCACGTCTCAATTCAGACACTAAATGTTCCTGGAAATACGTGAGCTGTGTTTAAGTTTCACAAAATTTATACTTGAAAAGGGAAATCCACATACCCACGTTGCTCCAAACAAATGTTTTCCAATAATTGAATCAAGTATGTACTTGATTTAAAATGGAAATGAATTTATAGTCAACTGAATATAAATGGAAATTAAATATATAACACGTTAAATTAATCAAAATTCAATAAAATTAGAAGTTCAGTTGCTCAGTCACATTTCAAGGGCTCAATAGCCACAAGTGGCCAGTGGCTACCATCTTGGATAGAGCATTTCTGTGACCACAGGAAGTTCTGTTGGACAATGCAGCTCTAGAACTTTCTATGAAACTCCCAGACACAATCCCACAGCTAGTAGGAGGAGATCTTCCTGCGTTTTGGACCCATGTTTGCCTGGTTCCAGAATCTTTCCTTCTAAACACAACACTATTCTTTGTTTTTGTCACATACAATTGAAAGCTCTCCTACTGAGAAAAGCAGTCTATCAGGAGATAGAAGTGACCGTCACCAAGCCCCTACCCCCCATCTCATTTTTCAAGCATTTCTAAAACAAATGGGTTAAACCACATGATCTCTTTGAGTCCCCCTTCTGGGATCTCAAATTCTTGGATTCCTTTTTCCTATTACAGGCACGAAGCTTAGAGGTCCTAACATGTTTTGAAGATTACAGGATTCTGAATAAGGTTTGTCATTTCCATGATCCGCAGTTTCCTCATATGCATGATTAGGATAAATGACTGCTGACTCCTACCTACTCTTATTTATGAGGGTTATATTAGATAAACTAGATAGAGGACCTTGTTTGTTCCAAGTCCTTGCAATGTATTATTTTCCTCTCCTATAAATCCCACTATAGATAGAAAAAAACTGGTTTGGGTGGTTCCTGTCCATGGCTAATTACTAATCATTGACCTCTGGGGTCGCCTTCAACCACCTCCAGCATTATGAAATATAACTCACTTCCTTGAAGGCATCTCGCATCTCCTGGACACCAATCATCCCAGCCGTTTCTGCAAGCAGCTTGGGAGCCATCAGCTCCACAAAGTCATCAAAATCTACACGGCCACCCACTAAGGAAGGAAGAGGCAGATCTAGTGAGATTCCATGTGCTCTCACCCTCCATTACCTCACTTTACCCTCAAGTCTGTTCAAGAAATAGATTTGCTCTAATCTCCCTGACTTCTAAGAGCTTTCTCTCTCAGCCAACTCAAGCCCTCTTGTCCCTCTAATCTGAACAGGGGTGGATGGAGTGTGGTATGGTGGAAGCAATTAACTGTCCATGTGACCTGGAACAAATCTCTTAATTGGTTCAGATCCATGTTCCCTCATCAGATCTGTAGAAGGAAGCGTATGAATTAAATGAACAAAATCTCTTCCAGATATAAATTCTATCATGTCCTTGAATTCAACCTTGTTTACTCACTAATATGCTCAGAAGCAGCCCCAATAACAATTTTATCCCAGCTTCCATCTCAAAATCAGCTTTGGTTGCCATCTAACAAAAATCTGTCCTTTTTGCAACACTATTCACAGACATTAGCTCCAAGTCCAAGTTTGTTTACAAATGCAATTTCTATCTTGTGCTTCACTGATGAATCTTAGTGGTGACAGTAATAACCTACAAACAAGGGTATCCAGCCATGTAATAAGAAAAATAGAAGCATTTATGGCTGGATTTTTTCCCAGACTCGCCTCACATACTAAGCATTTATGAACACTAAGCCTTTACCTGTATTAGCATCTTTACCCCTTTCTTTCTACAATCCCACAAAGTAATAAGTGATATCCTCTTCATTCAACAAATAGGGAAACTGAGACTCAAGAGCAGGGTTTAACTCCACTTTTCAAAATTACCACAGTTAGTAAATAAGAAAACAGGGAATTGAACCCAAATCTATCTCTAAAATTACCCTTTTAACCACTTTAACTGCTGCCCCCAGTAGAGTTTGAACTGTTTCCTTCCAGACTTCTAGCCCTTCTTACCCCCTTCCCTATCCTCAACTCAATTCTCAACCTCCAGATGCTTCCCAATTCCACCCTCAGCCACCCCCTACCTAACCCCAGTCACTCCTCTCCCCTCCGACCCCTGGTCTCACAGTTCATGCGGATCTGCTGGCCCAGTTCAGTCAGTTCCATCTCCGTGGGCATGTAACCCATTGTCCTCATGAGATTCCCCAAATCCTTACAAGAGATGAACCCATCTCGGTCCTTGTCGAACTCAAGAAATGCCTCCCGGAGCTCTGAAAGTTAAAAGGGAAGAACTTTGGGGAAACATGGGACAGTCAATGAGGAAGAGTGGCATGCCTTGAAACCATCAAAGAGGTACAGAGTAGAGACTTTTCCAAGGAGAATACATTTTTAAAAACCAAATTTTCAATAGGGAGCAATGTCTGAAATGTGTTAACAAGAGAAATTATTCCTAAGACCACCTAACAGTAACATGGAAGTCCTTCTAATTCTTGGGGGAAAGTTAGAAAAAAACTTCAAAACCATCAAAAGAAAAACCAACAATTTTCCATTCATTCTAAAACCCATGTGTCACTCCTGGGTCTCTGAGACATTTGGGGATGATGCCTTCTAAGTACTTTGGAAAGTTCCACAAAAATCAGTTAAAGGGGAAAAGAGCCAAGTAAAATCTTCATGTGAGGGGACTTATACTGAAATTTCACAAAGGGAGAGCAGGCAAGTGGGTGGGTGATGAAGTGGGAACATTTGGGGGACAGTGTTACCTTCGATCTCATCTTGTCCCAGTGGCCTTTCCTGGAGAGAAATGCAGGGGAGAAGAAATTTGGATAGCAGGTCAGAGATCCAATCTCCAATCTCCAAACACCTCCCCACATTTTCCCAAGCTGCTCCTCACCCCTTCCTGTTTCTCCTCCCATTCTTGCTCTCCTCTGTATCTCTTATCTTCCTTCTCCCATCTCTTGGCTCCCATTCCACAACTACTTGCTTCTCGCCCTTTTCCTCATCTTCCTCATTTCCTCTCTCCCATCCTGAATCTTGATCTCTTTCCTTTTCTGCCCATGTGTGGAAGGGGATCTTAGAGGCCATGGAACCAACTCCCGCCTTCTCCAGATGAAGAAAGGGAGACTTACAACCACAACTAACAAAAGTGCTGGGCCAGACAGCTTCCACAATCATTTCATTTAAACCTTAGAGCCACTCTGTGAGGCTGATCCACATTATCATTCTCATCTTATTTAAGAGGAAACTGAGAGACAGAGGATAAGGAACCTGCCCAAGGTCACATAGCTCGTAAGTGACACTAAATCACTCCCGAGGTTGTACAGCCAAGCCAGGCACAGGCAGCACTGGGATTTGAGTTCAAGGCTCCTGGCCCCCACTACGCCCCACTGACTCCTTCCCTACACACCTCCACCCTTTCTGCCAAGTTAAAAATCCCTTTGGGTGGGACCAGTGGGACCACTCCTGCACATACCTGAAGGTTCATGCTTGGCTAAGAGGCACATGACCTGGGAAATTCCATCCACCTCTGGCCTCCTTCACTTCATATCTACCTTTGTCCTTGGGACCTTTCCCCTAGCGGCTTATTATTCCCTTCCCCCTACATCTCCTCCCTCCCTGTCTTATTTTATTTGGGACGGGGGTGATCTAAACCTTAACAATCAAAAGCCTCCCCTTTGGAATCAAATAGACCTGGCCCTGCCATTTACTAATTGCATAAGCTTAAAGCAAGTGACTTCATAACTCAGAACCTCAGTTTCCCCATCGTAAAATGAGAATGAAAGTATCACCGCTCTCACAAATTGTTTTGACAATTAAATGACATCAGGAATGCAAGCCCTTTGTGCAGGGCTGGGTGCATAGCAATGACTTAATAAATGGCAGCTGTTATCATCATCATCACTACAATGTGGCCATAGGAAAAAAGTGATGATGCTTGTTACTAATAACATCATGCCAGTTCCCCTTTTTTGACGTCCCTCATCTCTCCTGACTTGCGATTTCACTTACCCACAAGTACCCACCATGTTCCTTGGAATTCTGCTACCTTCTCAGCTCCTACTCTTTCACCTATCTCCCTTGCTCCATTGTGCCCATCATGCCCCTTCTTTCCCCACATCCCAGCTCCCTTTGCCCTGCCCGCCATCCTTCCCCACTGTCCCCCACCTCACCCTCTGCTTCTCAGCGATGCCCTTTCTCAAGAAGATGCAGGCAGGGCCCATGGGATACTGCATGGAGGGGGCAGGGCAGAGCTCACCAGGTGCCAATCTCAAGATGTTCCCCGCCTTCCCTTCCCCCTTGGTGGCTCAGCTTCTTTATCTTCTCTATTACTTCTTCGCCAACTCTTGCTGCCTCTCTTGGCCTCTCCCTTGGTCCCTGTGACATAAAGCTGTGACAGCTGGGTCGGAAATCTCTGCTGGGGTTGGGGAGAGATCAGAGCAGTTCCTGCCTCCCCATCTGGCTTGAGTGGGACAGGAGGGGGAGGCAGTCTCAGGCTTTGACCTTTTATCCCCAGAATGGAATTGGATAGTTTCAAGTGGGGATTAGAGCAGAGGGTGTGTTGAGTGCTCACTCTAAGCCTGGCCTGTGCTGGCCTTTGGGCGCATGAAGAGGGAGACCACATGGTCCCTGGCCTCAAGGAGCTTTTGAATAAGTCAGGAACATGTGCCAATGAGCACATGACTTGCATGATACAAGATGTGCATGACAGTCTGACTTCAGGAAGTAGGTGTCCATGGTACTTAAGAGTGGCATTTGCTCTTCCTATGCTCATCTCTTCCCTTTCTTCCTTCCTGAATAATTCAGGGGGAGGAGCAAGGTAGGTGTCCCTACTGATGTGTGTGGGGTGTAGAAGATGAGAAGTAGTGGTGTCAGACCCCGAGGTGGCGATGAGGGTGTCCACACTGGGGGTGGGGAGGGAATGGGGGTGGGGGGCATAAGTGTGGGGAGCCAGAGTTCAAATAGGGTGGTGGAGAAATGGGGGAGTCCCCACAGAGGGGCCACTCGACCCAGTGTTGGGACCTGGGAAGGTGAGGGAGAACCCATGGAAGAACAGCTGGGATGAGCTCTATCTGTAGGTATCGTTGCCTAGGGTGGGGGTTTGTACTGAGGATGTGCATTGCACTCAGGGAGGCAGCATGGTGTAGGGTACAGAAGCCAGACCAGGACGAGAAGCCATCCCCTCAGGGGTGGGATGGCAATGGAGGAGGGAGACTGGTCACACACAGGGATTACTGTTTCAGGGGAAAAACGTCTTTCGTTTTAATTTTTTAATTCAAATTTTTGTTTATATGTAAGTAGTTTTTTTTGCATTATAAAGGAATTTTAGCATTTACTTTTTAACATATAATAGTACAAGAAACTGTATGTAATAATTACAAAACACAAGAGCAGATACAAGTTAAAAGAAATTTTACGTATAAATTTTTTTAAATAAAAAAACCAGATTATCATATTCCAGGGTATTACTTTGCATACAGATATCATTACTGATTCTAGAGTTACTTTTAACTCATAAGCATAAATAAAAGAATTTACAAATTTATATAGATATGGAATTAGTATTACCCATATATAATGTGCATCCTAATTCCCCCCCCCCCCCACAAATTTGGGCAAAAAAGTGCACATTATACATGGCAACATATGGTAATAACAACTTATATAGGATAACACAGGAAACTAGGAGCCCATACACATATAAACAAAAGTGGAAAGTTTGATCATGTTTCCATAGCTCCAAGTACCTCATTTATACTAATTTCAAAGAAGTCACTTTGTTGACTTCTTTGAGGAAACCAGGCAGAAACTAACTCAAATGATTAAAATGAACATCACAAGTAATGTGACAAATCAAAATTATGCATTGGTTCATAGGCAATTATGAATTACTGTTGCTGCAAACCTCCCTCTTGAATACTCTGCCAGAGCCCAGCTCCAAACATCATTCCCGTTGGTGGGTTTCGATAATTTTCATAAAAGAAAAGGATTTCACCAGTGGGATGATGGTCTCTGTGCTCCTGGCTCATCTCCTCAGAGTACACATACTCCAGCCATAGGACCTTTCACTCGGAACTCACTGTGTCACTTCCCTGCCTGGGGAGAGGGTACCACATCCTCACAGGGGCACAAGAGGCTCTCAAGAGGCACTGTAGTTAATGGCAAGGCATGCAGGGCCTCCTGCAGACCACCAGGCCCCGACCCTGGTCCTCTACTGCCTACACAGTTACCTAGGGAAAGTTAACTTAAATTCCTATGCCTCATCTGTCAAATGGGATAAGAAAAGCACCTACCTAGTGGGGTTCTCCTGAGTGTCTTTTGTGAATCAGGAGGTCCTTGGCCAGCCCTGGCAGAGGGTACATGGCAGCCATGGTTGCTTGGGGAGGTGTGTTCACGGGGGCCCTGCAGGGTTGTGGGGAGAGCATGTCCCTGCCCCAACTTTCATCAGGGGACCCAGCTGCAAACCTAAGAGAACCACAGAGCTCCACACAGAAATAGACACACATGGGGATCCCCAGGCATGCAATGTTTACCACCTAATCAAACAAGGATCATTTTGCTTTAAACATTTTATTTGAGCTCGATAAATATGGATGCACACTAATTTGCCAGTCCTCTAAGGCAGAGCTTTCAGTTAGGAAATCTTTTAGCTGAGCAACACAAACCATTTTAAGAGTGGCATGATCACCCTTCCCCTCTCCCTCATGACAAGAGGCCCAGTCAGGCAGCCTGCTGCCCTTGGTTAGCTGGTTAAGGGTTGTCAGGGTTACCTGCTCTTCCAGCTTCTTCCTCATGATCACATGGTGGCAGCCCCAGCTCTGACCATCATATCCAGAGTCAAGGCAGGTAGAAGGGAAGGGCTGCCACAACCAGGTCTGCTTTTTGATCAGGAAAAATAGTACCAACCATATGCCAGGCATTGTGCTTGAGCAGTGGTTCTCAACCTTCCTAATGCCACGACCCTTTAATACAGTTCCTCATGTTGTGGTGACCCCCAACCATAAAATTATTGGTAGCTGCTCTCTACACATATGTGACTGGTCCACATAAGTACATGTCCACATAAATGTGTTTTCCGATGGTCTTAGGCGACCCCTGTGAAAGGGTTGTTCGACCCCCAAAGGGGTCACAACCCACAGGTTGAGAACCGCTGTGCTAGAGGCTGGGGATACAAGCCTGAACTCAAGACATATGGCCACTGCCTGCCCCATGGGGTCAACTCCAGAAAACTGTGCTGAGCATCCCGAGGCCAGGCCCCATCACCAGTTGGTGGGAGGCAGAGCTGGGACTCTCATACAAGTCACTGCACGCACTGTCTCCCAAGAGGATGGGGCCTCTACACAAAAGGTGAGGGGCCTGGAGCCAGCCTGCTGAGTCAGACCCAGGGGCTGGCACTCCCAGCTGTGGCCCTGGATGAGCCCCTCCCCTTCCCTGTGCTTCCCTGTCCCCATCTGTGGCAGTGCCTACCTGGTTAGGTTGTTGGAAGGGTAAATGAATTTATATACATTCCGAGTTGAGACTGCCACTGTCCGATACAACAGCCACTACCCTTGAGGCTATTTAAGTCAAATTTAACATAAAACGAACAGAATGTTTGAGTCACACTGGCCACATTTCAAGTGCTCACCAGCAGCAGGTGGCTGGTGGCTATCACACTGCACAGCACGGAGGTGGAACATTTCCATCACTGCCGAAAGTTCTGTTGGAAGACGCTGGTTGAGACAGTTCCTGGCACTGTGACGTGCTATCAAAGTGCAAGCAATTAGAGCAGACCTCCAGAGCCCAGCACAGACTGTGATGCAGAGTAGGTGATTAATAATTATTTATTAAAAAACATAATCAAATGAATCCCCTCTCCCACAAACACCACGTGGTTGGACTGCACACCAGATCTGCATTAGAACAGAGGCTGTGTCCCTCAGTCCAGCAGGCGGGGTGGGCAGGTCCTAGTAGAAATCCTCCAGGTCAGAGTCTAGGTCTGCACCCTGCTGGTTCTGAATCTGACTTTGCTTCCTGTACAGACAGGCCACCTGAGGATGGGGAAAGGCAGGCCAGTCAGGAGTCTTGGAGCTGCCCACCTGCCCACCATTCTAGGCCAGAGCCCCCCCTCTTCCAACAGTCTCACCTGGGCACTGGTGGTAGCCTCCTCTGGCTTCTTGTCTTCACGGACTCGAATAAACCGAGGGAAGCGAAGAGAGATCCCCTTCTCACTGTCCGCCTAAGGGAGGTGGGGTGATGATGGGAACCTCAGTTCTCACTGCAGCAATTCCCTGCCAAAGACTCCCCCTACTCCTGCACCTCTGGCCTGTTTCCTGATCATACAGTAGGGATAAGCAGTGGATTGTTGTAAGGGTTAAATACGGTAATAAAGAGCTTGGGACCATCCCGGTGCATGGTGCTTAAGAAATGCCAGCTGTGACAGCTGTTAATTATGCTGTTATTATCAGGGCAGAACAGCACAGAGTTGAGGAGTGGATTCTGGAGCCAGATTGTAGGGTTCAAATCCCTGCTCCCAACTCCCAGGAACCGTGAGGCCCGGGACCAAGTTATCTAAGCTCCCTAGGGCTCTATTTCCCCGTCTGCAAAAGGGGGCTGTTCATGTTTTCGTGAGGATCAAATAAGTGTACACAAGTGACATGCTTGTTAGCAGTGCCTGCCCGCTGCATATAAATGCTTGATACTCACCACTCCCATCATTTGTTACCTAGGGACCACGACTTTCTAAGGTAGAGCATGAGTGAGAAATTTTGAAAAAGAAATGAGATTCAAAAATATGAGTTCCATCTTTAAATGGAAGTCCACTTCTAATCAGAAGAGCATGTGCTAGATTTTGAAGGATCAGAAAAAAATGTCAGAGGAAGCACAAATTTGAATGTGAGATTTCCTGTTCTTCTGAAGGACAGCTGTCCTAGTGCTGGTCATCCTGAGTACCTGATCCTTAAGTTGGTGCTGAGCACTGAACTATTAGAAAGAAGGGATTTTAAAACTTGGTGGCCTAAAAATTAATTACAGCTGAGAAAGAAAAGCAGCAGGAATAATCCTAAATTTTTACTTAAAAGAAATGTTTTCAAAAATTACCTAAGAGTTGAATGTGAAATTATGATGGTAAAGAGAGGAGTTTCACTGCTTTCTCTCTACTTCTGAAGATTTTTTTTTTTTTTAAAGAAAACTTGACCTCATTATCTGACACAAAAATAAAATGCAAGATTGAAATCATCACCCAGGAAGCAGATGTCTCCAGGATCCCCTGCCCACTCTCCCATCTGGAATTCCTTTAGAGGGTCCACTACAGGTCCCCAGTCACTCACCAGGCCCCGGGCAGCGGGGTAGATGGGGGAGAGGGAGAGATCGGCGCACTTGACCTCCCACACGGCGCTGGGCTCCAGCCAGTGGTCGGGGGCCACGGCACCATCTGCCCGGACGTAGGAGCGTGGGGTGGGCAGCACCAGGGCCTGCAGCAAGTGGCAGGAATGTGGAAGAGAGGGACTCAGGTCTCAGAGTCAAGTGAGGAAAGTGGGGGAAGACAGAGACACAGACACCCTTTAAAGTACAAAGTCAGGGCCCAGGGAATGGCAGAGGGAAAGAAATGAAAGACTGAGATCCTGGGAGCTGAGACAAGAAATAAAAGACTAAAAGAGCGAGAGGACAGAGACCCAGAGAGAAAGAACCAAATGAAAAGAGACAGGACCAGAGGTACCAACACACAGAAAGACACAGTCACATCCAAAACCCTGTGACCATGACGACAAAACTGTCACTTACTAAGGGTTCAGCTAGCACCATAAGGATTAACTCAGGGAACCCCCAATAGCACCCTGCCCATGATGGCTCCCCGAATCCCCGGTGTGGCAGAGGTACTGAGATCAGGGAGATGAGACTCCCTGACCAGCGTCCCTGGGACTTGAACCTGGTTCCAAAGCCAGCTGCACTGCCCACTGCTCTGTCCATACCCTGAACCCCACACAGTGGGGGCTGAGAGCCCCGGGCTGAGAGAGTGCTGCAGAGGCCGCCCTGCTCACCTGGAGGTTCTGGTGATGCTCCTCTAGCTCCTCATCGCTGAAGCCAGCTCCAAGCTGCGAGGAGGACAGGCAGGTCAGAGGCCTGGCACCTCCTCCCTGCTCTTGATACGAAGCACCCCAACCTGTGGACACCAGTGGCCCCCACCCCACTCCGGCCAAATCAGTGTCCATAGAAAACACAATGGGAAAGGCAGGGGCCTGCTGAGCACCCAGCCAACCCCTCAGATCCCTGATAGGGAACAACTCTCCCAGCTGTGGACCCTGCTCCTTCTGCTCTGTCTCCCTGGCCCAGGAAGTTATTCCCTGGGCTGCTAACATCCCACCTGCCCCAATCTTAACTGGTGTCACCTCCAATCTTAATATTGCCAAGTTTTCTTTCACCCACCAAATCAATCAAGGCTAAAAAACATTTCCTGATGCTGGCAAAATAGCAAGATGGACTTTAAAACCACTGATACAAAATGTCAACAGAAAGCCCTTTTTGTATTGAGAGCCTTAAAAATTTTCTCACCTTTCACCCCCGGCAATGGCTCTTTCAGAAAACCATTCTAAGTAATAACATGAAGTGGTGACAGAGTGGCACCCAGAGATATTTGTGAACTGTAAAATCCCTTCTAACATGATTCCACGGGTTAATGGATGGGCAGTACTAACTTATTCATGAATAAGACAAAGCTGCAACAATGGATTGTACAACCATAGGACTAGTTAAGGAAGCTGGGGCCCAGCTATTGGAAAACTCCGACGCAAGCATTCAAGTCATGTTTGTAAGTCCTGAATGGCAAGTGAGAACACTCTAACATTTCTTACCACTACATGACTAACTGCACCTCGCAGCATTGAAAATATAGTACGTATAGGGCAAAAAGCAGAAAAGAAAATTACTCATAGAAGAATCACAGTTTGGCAAAAGTAAAAATAAAACATCCCCTCAAATGTTACTAGTGGTTGTCTCTGTGTGATGGAATTGTGGCTGATATCTTTCTCTGTTTCTGTGGCAAAAGACCCAAATTGTTGGATCAACAATATGTGCAACTTTAGACAAAATCTTACACACAGGGGTGGGCCACAGAGCCAAGTTCTGGCCGATGTTAACAGAAATTGCTCACTGGCTAAGGCTGACTCAGGTGGTCTATTCTCCCTCTGCCTGGGTTGAGCATGCATGGCCATGATGGCTGGAGCTCCTGCAGCCACACTGTGAAGAGGCCTGAAGCACATGACAAAAACCACTGTGAGGACAGTGAAAAGCCTGGGTCCCTCATGACACCAGAGAGCTGCCTGCCCACTTCCATACCTCTCGGTACATGAGAGAAAAAGAAATCCTTTTCTAAAGCCACCATTATGTGAACTCAATTCATACCTGACACTGCTTCCTGACATCTCTCCATACAAGCCCATTTTTCTATAAATCACAGGGAGGACAAGAGAGCCCCTCGGCCCAGGCCCTGCCCAGGTGGAGTGGTTCTACTTCCCCAGCTCCCAGCACCTTGCATATGGCCTGGAGCTCCTCACTTTCTTCATCGTAGGAGGCCAGCAAGAAGGCCCCATAGCGGCCAGCCCGCTTCCCCCGGCCCAGATAGGCGCCAATCACCACGAGATCCAGGGTGTCACCCACACCATCCAGGTAGTCCTTCTTCAGCTAGGAGGAGGGAAGGCAGAACATGAGGGGAGTGCCACAAAATCAGTGGGCTGATGAGGGACTGGGGTGAGTATGAGAATTTCCATAAAGAAGACTGAGGTTGCAGCCATGAGGAGACTGGACATGGAACAAGTTTCTAGGCTTAATGAGCAAATGGAAAAGAGGCAACTGCAATGTAAGGAACAAGGTGCAACTGAGGGGACAGGTCAGATGGAGAGACCTCGGGGTCATCCTGGACCCTCAATACAGAGACCCTTTCCACTAACTTTTTCCTATGAACATTTATCCATTCATTCCAGAAACACTAATTGAGTACCAACCGTGTGCCCAACAAGAGCTCAGCCTTGGGAAAAGGCCTGAGGCTGGCGGCAGTGGGAGGCAGGAAGGTTTGAGAATGGTTCCTGAGCTCAAACAGAGTGAAGGGTGGGGACCTGAAGTCAAATGTCCAGTTGGGAAGATTTCCAGATCCAAACTCAGCAGGAAGGCTGGGTGGGGACAGACTCACCTTGAGCCAGTTGTGAGATCTCTTGGCGATCTCATAGGTGGCATCGACATCCAGGGTTTTCACCATCAGCCCCTCACAGGAATCTGAAGGAGACACAGAAGAGAGGCCCTTGGGAAGCCCTGGCTCACAGCAACGGAGCAGGTAGGATTCTGGGCAAGTCATCGAGGGTGGGGTGGGGATCAGTGCGGCCCACAGGCAGGTTACAGACCTCAGTGGGGAGTGGAGCGGGTGCCCTCACCTCTCACCGACTGCTCCAAGAACTCCGCAATCTGCTCCATGTCCTTGGTGTCCAGGGAGGTGGCAAAGACAAACTCGCCCTCTGTCTCCACAAAGTTCTCCCGGAGCAGCTGCCGGCGTCGGGAAAGGGGCTCGCGTACCAGGGACTGAGTGGGCAGGCAAGAGAGGAAGGGAAAGAGACACTAAGCCCCAAAACAGGAAGCCCCAAAACAAGTCACAATGGAGCTATGGAAAGCCTTAACAAGCAACAACCAAGCCAACAGGAGGATTGTAGGCATTTTAAGAATAGGGCTAGTCAGCAACTAGGGTCTGGAGACCATGTAGATTCTGGTGACCTCAGAGGCATAAAACAGGGGGCCCACAGCCCTGCTGGAGTTTAGATGGTCTCTTATAACTCCGCCAATGGTTCCTTTTTCAGAAACTGGTTGGATAAAGGCATAAAAAAGCTGATGACCATTAGGTTATAACATTAGGTTTCTGAGAACATTTTCTATGTTAATCCAGGGGTTGGGAACCTTTGTACACAAAGAACCAGGTAGTAAATATTTTCAGCTCTGAGGACTCTTCTGTCACAATGGCTCAATTTGGCCCTTGTAGGACAGAAAGCAGCAGCCACGGATGATGAGTAAGCAATGGGCATGGTGGCCTTCCAACAAAATTTACTTTACAAAGACAGGTGGTGGGATGGATCTGACCTGCGGGCTATTATGCCAAGCACCAAGTTAGGCTGAAAATCTATGCTCAAAAAAGCACTGCAGGCTTATGTCACAAACTCACTAGCCTTGTGAAAATTAACCCATTTTCTATGACCTTATTAGCCTTGATTCAATGAACCAGACCCTTTCATATGCTGTAAATTCTGATGGACAGGCACAGCCCTGCTGGAAATCACAACAGATTCAAAGCTGAATTTGGCAGGAGGCCTTGATCTTGCAAACAACCAAGCAGGCTGAGCATGTTAGGAGGAAGAGCAAGGAAAGACTCACCTAACTTGGCCCTCCCTCAACCAGGCAGAGGTGGGATATTCCCTGAGAAGGGGAACTCATTCTTCCTGGGGTGGCCTGTTCTATCTCTGCAAGAGGATGGACAGAATGTGGCAGTGTCTCAATGGCCATGAACTCATTCACACCCTTTGCCCTGACTCTATCATAAGAGAAGATTCTGAAATAAGGGTGATAATCGTAGCAGTGATGGAGCAGCAGCTGCACACTCTGTGCTAGGCACTGTGCTGGGAGCACATCAGAGATTAGCTCAACCCAGTACTGTCCAACAGACACACCATGTGACCACATTTTTAATTTTAGAGTTTCTGGAGCTACATTAAAAAGAAATAGGTGAAATACATTATTAACTGTGATATCTTATTTAATTCAGTGTCTAAAATAGTATCATTTCCACTTGTGATCAATATAAAATCAATAAGGTATTTTAGCTGATCTTTCCATGGATTAAGCCTTCAAAGTCCAGTGTGTATTTATCCACCTAGCACATCTCAGTTCAGACTTGCTCAACTGCCACTATTGGCTGGGAGCTACGGAACTTGGCAGCACAACTCAGCTGACTTTTCAGACACCCTCTGAGGCAGGGGTTACCCCTTTCTACAGAGACCCAAAGCTCAGAGAGGTTAAGTCACCTACCCAAAGTCACCAGCTGGGAAGTGTATGGTTGGGATACACAGCCCAGGGGGTCTGATTCTGGAGTATACATACTTAACCATTATGGTTGTTCTCTCATCTTTCTGTGCAAAATATTCGCTGGGAAGATTTTATAATAGAAAAACACTATTGATGGAAAAAGCCTAAATGTCCATCCGAGGGCAAGCACTGAAAGCAGTTTACAATTACTACTGGGAAAGAACTAGTGTAAGAACAGAGTGCCATGTAACAGGAGAGGGACCAGGAGCAGAGGGGAACTGAGCGTTATCACCAAAAAGTGATGCAAAGCAGCGGGAGAAAGGGATTCAGTCAATAAATGGTATACTGAGACAACCAACTTCCCATGTGTTAAAAAGAAAGCCCAATCACCCACTTCCTGCCTGACACATACACAAGTGTGAATTCCAGCTGGAATGCAGATTTCAAAGCAAAACACAAAACTGTAAAAATACTAGAAGAAAAGCTAAGGGAAAGCTTTTAGAATCCTAGGGGGGGAAAATGACCCCTTTTTTTTTTTATCTCAGAGATAAGGTAAAGGGAGAAAAATGATATGCTTGACTACATAAAAAATAACAGTTAAAAAGTTCTATATAGCAAAAAAGACCAAAAGGCAAACACCAAATAAGAAAATATTTGAAAAGCTCATGATATGAAGACCCAGCAGAGCAGGGACAATTAAAACATAAAAGAAAAAAACACAAAGCATCAGATGCTAGATATTTCCCCCCAAAAAAGCATGGGAAACAGTATCAGAATTCTATTGGTTTTCCTACAGTTAACCTACAAGAGATTATATGTTGCTACTTTTCATTTGCGTCGTGAGGTGGGTGGTTTAGGCAATGGATGCATTTCAGCATTAGGACCACAACCGGCTTCATCTATCCTAGCAAAGGACCCATTAGTCTCCTAGAGAAGGAACATTTTCAGACAGGAAGACAGTAAAAACCCACCAGACAAGCAAGTCACGAGTGGACAAGTCACAGAACAAATGCACATGGCCCACAAGTCTGAAAAGACGTTCCACTTCACTAGGAAGTGGGAGGGGCCAGTTGTCACTGCTCAGCTACTAGACTATCAGAGAATATCTGGGACGAAGATGGCGATGGCAGCTAATTTTATCGAATGCTTCCAGGTGTCAACCACTGTGCTCCTTGGCCCATGTCCCACCACTTAACCTGCCTGTAACAGACACAGCAGGTACTACTATTTGATCTGGCTCCAGAGTCTTAATCACACCTACCCTGGCGCAGAGGTTCTCAAACTTTTCAGTCTCAGGACCCCTTCACACTCTTGACATTTATTGAGCAGTTAGTCAAAAGAACTTCTGTGTATGTGGGTTACATCTCTCGATACTTACCCTATTAGTGGTACAGTATTAATTACTGATCATATTAAAAGTGAGAAATCTCAAAAACATTAGTTCACTAAAATAATAAATTCAGTATGTTAACCCAACCTTCTTATAAAACATGTTCACATTTTTAAAAAATTAGTGAGAAGTGGGGCTCTATCTTACATTTCTGGAAATTCTTTACCATCTGGGTTAACAGAGGCTGGATTCTCTTATCTGTTTCTGCACACAGACAACTACAGTACATGAAGAAAATCCACCTCATACAGATGGGAAGTTGGAAAAGGAAGGACCGCGCAGGCCCCCTGGCAGGGCCCTGGGGACCCACAGGGGTTCTCAGACACACTTTGAGAACTGTTGTCCCATGTGGCCTCCCAGCTTGGTAACATGGCAGAGTCAGAAATGAAACTCAGATTACTGGTTCCCAAGCTCACAGCACCACACTCGTCAGCCCCTAGGTGCTCCTGGAAGTAAGGCTGGAACTCACCTCTCCATTGAGGTAGATGAGGTCAAACGCGTACAAACACACCTGCACCTGGATCTCGGCTGCATCCACCTCCTGAATTGGGGCAGAATGGAGAGCAGGGGTGCGGGAGGTAAGCTGGGGCCTGGATGGGTCCCCTTCTCACCATGCCTGAGGCAGACACCATTGTCACCTTCCATTCTTTCCTTCTCCCCTGCTAACAGGTCGAACACCTGTGACCCCAGCAATGCTACTGGCCCCCGGCACGGAACTGTAATGGCTCTAAGCTGATCCCAACAACTTCATTCCCCTCTGCAAGACATTTGCTGTCTGAGCCTCCCTTGTAGCTAAAGATGGTGACATGATACAATTCTGGCCAAAGACAGTAAAGAAGTTTCCTGGGGTGCAGATTGTGGGCACTCCTAGAATGGACCTTCTTCCAGAACAAAACAGAGAGAAGTAGGAAAACAGCTCTTCCCCTGTCCAACTTAGCATGCTGGGATGAGAATGCAAAGGCTGGAGCTGTGGTAGCCATAGCATAAAAGGCTAAGAGAACTGCATCCTGACACCCTGTCCCTTGGAGACTGGGCAGGACTGGGAGGAAGAAGAGGGAGTGTGGAACCACAGCGGGTGGTGGAGAGGCACTGAGGTTATTACCTTGCGTTTGCGGGTAGTGAGCACTTGGAATGGCTGGATCTGCTTCTTTTCCCGATCCCAAGCCACAGCTTCAGTGTCCAGGATACAGGATGTGACGGATGGGAGTTTAATCTGAAAGAAGAAGGGGGAGACCCACGGCTGGTGAGAGGTGGAGGAAGAGGCCAAAGACAGACACAGGGAAACAAATTTTTCCTTTTTTAGTTCTCAAAGTCCACTGATGACCTGACACCAAAGACACACATATGAACAGATATAAAAAAACACCCTTGCTGCACCGAGCTGGCCTGGACGGGCCTTAGTTCTCTGCACAGTAACTACAGCCTCTGCCAGAGTGCAAGTGGTGGCAAACACACACCTTGGGGATGCGGCTGATGATGTCGGGGTACTTTCCGGTATTGTCTTCCTGGTTCCTACTGAAGATCTTCACTTCCCCGCCTTCCAAAACATGGATCTATGACAGTGGGAGAGGGGAGAGGAAATGAGAGCCCAGTCCACCCATGTAGCCCCTCCTTTCTCTTCTGACCCCACTTTCACTGGTAGGAGGTTCCAGAAGCTCTGGAGGAAGAACTGGTTATAAGACCTGAGCACATCATTTCCCTTCAAACAGCACCTCCCATCCATTCATAGAAGCTCCCACCTTCTCTTTTTCTTCATCATCCCAACCCCTACTCCTGCCTTACTGTGTATGTACATGTTGCTTTCTCTGAATGTGGTTATCCTGTTAATATCATCCTGGGTTTTACTGCTAATGTTATTTATTTTAATATATTCTGATCACAGTCCTCAAGCAGCACTACATCTATGCCACCTTACATGTATGTTATCTCAAGAAACAGATGCATGTGGGATATAACATAAGGGTCTGGCAGAGGTAACACACAGGCTTGAATTATTATTTTATTACAAAATCATAACTATACATGCTTATGATTTTATAATAAAACACTTGGTGTAGATTACCAGCTAATAAAAAAAAATTAAAAAAGGACGTTATTTGTATTGGACCCTGTATATGACTTAAAACATGTATGTATGTATTCATTTTAAATCAGTGTCACTACTGTTAATCATTTTCTTTTTTTTTTTCTCCACACTATGGTTTGAAGGTCCATCCATGATGCCAAATGTCTACCAACTACACTGTAACTGCCTCAAAGCATCACAGGATGGCACCCTCCACGCTTGCTCATCCATCTCCAGGCAATAAACATGGACATGGTCCCAACTCCCTGCCAGGACACTAAAACCACAACAAGCATCCTTACAGACTAGACAGGACGTCTCAAGCACTGGGTCACAGGACACAGGCTTATGTAACTGCAGCGAGGGTTACACATATGCCTGTTACAATGAACACCCACCAGCAGGGCACCAGCACAGCCGACATTTCTTGAGCTCCCACTACTATGGGTGAGAAATGTTGACGATTTTATTGCATAAAACCAATTTTCAGACAAGTCAGTGAGGTGGTTATCAGTAAACCCATTGCACAGAGGTGGGAACTAAGCCCCAAGGGTCTCACAGGTCAGATGGGTAATCCTGAGCTCAAAGCAGAGGCCAGCTTTGAACTCAGGTGTGACTGCCCCCATCCTCTTGCTCCTTGGCTCTTCCCTTTATGCTGATTGGATGCATCCGCCCCACATACCTGTGCCCTCTGCCCATCATATTTGTACTCGCAGGTGAAAGCAGCCTCCTCGAAGCGTTTCAGGACCTCACTGACACCCCGGGTCGGGTGGGCCAACATTGGTTTTAGGGGGACCCCTGGGAGTGGGGAGAGAGGGTGAGTCATGGAAGATGGTAGAGGGGCTGCTAATTGAGTGACAACTGCTAAATGCACACAGGAGTGATGTGTGCAAGGTCTGGGTCACATCCTCACAAGGAATCTGGCTGTCCCTTTCTTTCCCTCATCTTAAAATCCACAATGGAGACGTGAGTCTCCATAATGTATGTAGAGTTACATACATTTGGGTGATAACTTTGAGATGACAAAGTGACAAAATAGAAGAAACCTGGGTCCCTGGGTGATCCCTACAGCAAAGTCAAGTGAGCCCTTGGCCACTTGCCTTCCTTTGGACTCTTACGTGTAAGAAAAAGAGATGCTGTCTGGCCTGACACACTGCCTTTTGGAGTATCTTTGCTCTAGCAGTTTCATTTACACCTGATCAAATAGAGGGGGATTCCCAGGGAAAAGGAATATATATGAGCACCAGGGATCAGGGTTCCATCCTCATGAACAAGAAGAGGAGCCTGCAGGTTCTTAGAGGGGTGCCTTGGAGTGGGTACCCTCACAGCCACCCGGAAAGGCAGAAGTCAAGGCCAGGGTAGCCTGAAAGAGGGCCAGACCCAGCTCTCTTGGCCCAAGAGTCAGCTGTGCACAGGGTGAGGCTGTGGTCAGAGGGGCCCAGGGGTGGCTTGTACCTGGACTCAGCCTGCAATGCTCCGGGAGCCGTTCCAGGCCGTGCTCCAGCAGCACGGGGACAATCCGGTCCAGGTCAGGAACCTCACTGCAGTTGTAGGGCAGGGAGAACAAGAGGGTTTCTTTCCACAACTCAGCAGCCCAGATACTCTGCTCTCTGGCTGCAGTATCCACCTCTGCCTGTCACCTTGTCCCTGGGTCTGGTCCCATCTATCCCTGACTCTTCCTATCACCGTCTCCGCTATCTGTCATGGTCCTCCCTCAGTGTCACTATACATCACTGTCTTGCTTGGTCTGAACTGCCATCACTCCCTTTCATCTGCAGTTGTCATCTCACTGTGGCCAGCCCTGGATCAGCCACTAGTCAGGTCCTTCCATGTGGCTCTCCCTGAAGCCTATCATTCCACAGATGTCCTGACCCCTCTGTGCATCAGTCACCAGCTTCTCTCCGTCTTTTATGGCCCTTCCAATGTACAGTCCTATCTGCTGCTCTTACCTGCTGTCAGCATCTCTTTGTCTCTCCCTCTTCCTTCATCACTGGCCCTTCACTGTTTGCCACCTTCCTGATCTTTGTCCCCATCCTTGTGCCCAGTACCTGTGGTGTCTAAACCACCACCCTGTGCTATCACCAGTCCCATAACGCTTGCCAGCCGCTGGCCCCTCCCACATGGCCTGTGGCCCCTCTGGCTCCCCCTGGTCCCAGCCTCTGGATCTCACCAGAACGTCTGCTTCAGGATCATGCCTTGCTCCTCCAGCCATGTCTTTCTGGCCTCTGCAGTCTTGCCCTTCCCAGCATCCACCATGACTGGGGGGAATTCTGAGATAAGACCAACCAGAAAAAGTTTTAGGATGGCCCACCCACCTCAGCTACCCCAGGGTCCACGGTGGGGGACATGCTGCATGGCAAGGAATGTATACTCAGAGCTGGGACATTTTCCCGAGGAAAGGCATCTAGAGTGGCAGCAGGAGGCAGAATCAAGCTGGGGAGGGGTGTGTGGCCTTCTGGGAAGAAGAGCATCTGTGAAGTGGTGGGCACAGGGACTGGCCACAGGGGCTCACCTTGGCCTGGGGGTGTGAGGCTCACAGCCTGGGCGAGGGCAGCCAACACCGACTGCTCTGCCAGCCCAAGGCGCAGCCGTCCACTCAGGGCCCTAGGAAGAGAACAGAAGAAGGGCAGTGAGCTTCTTCGCACCTGTCCAATCTTGTCCGCTATACCTGGCTCTGCCTCCTCCACTCTCCCCCACCTCGATCCTCTGTAGACTATCTCCTCAAAACCAGAACAAGGGAGCTCCCTGATGGTGTAGCAGCTTAAGGCTTCGGCGCTGGTGCTGTCAGTGCTGCTGCCTGGGTTCGATTCCCAGCCAGGGAGCTACCCACATACCAAAAAGCAAAAAAGTTCTTTAAAAAAAAAAAAATCAGAACAAGCATCAGAGTCAGCAGGGACCCAAGACATCACACAGCCCCACATAACAGATGAAGAAACTGAGGCCAGCCAGTAACAATCATGACCACGGGCATTTCCTAGAAGCAGAGTCGGCCTGGAACCAGAACCCAGCCGCCCCACTGGCACTCAAGAGTTGATGATCAAGGACCTGTCAGTGGCACAGGCCTTGTTCTCAGCTAATGACCTTAATTTAACCTCCCTGTGTCTCTATCCCCTTTTCTGTAAATCAGGATGAGGATAATAGGACCTGCCTTACAGAGCTGCAGAGAGGAAGTGATGGGATAAACCATGTGGCCCAGGGCAGGGCACCCAAGAAATGTCCCAGGATGTCAATGGTTTCATTTCACATGGCAACCACTTGGCTCTAGTACTATAGTGTACTTGGCTCAGGCCAGACAGATATCACCAATCACAGCACTCTTTACCCACAAGCCCAGGACCCTTCTCCAGGCAGTACTACCAAGGAGAAGAGCTGGTGTGAAAGAACTATGTTTCCATCCCACCCACTCAGGGCCAGGCTCCTCGTTCATGCTGCTTGAAGCAGATCAGGCCACAAGCAGTGAGCCCAGCTTCCAGTCCCTCCCGGCCTTCACCTCTCCCCACCTCACCTGGCCATGAATCGGGCTTCTGAGTGGCGGCAAGCAACAAAAAGGCCTTTGATGATGTCTATCTTCTTGGATGTGGACTAAAGGGGTGGGGGAACAGCAGTCAGGGCCAGGGGGTAAAGGCAGGACACACCTCCGCCCTGCCATCCTGCACCCATCCTCCAGCTCTGTGCTCAGTAGAATAAACCAGTTATTCTTGCCTTCCTCCCTAGCTTTATTCAGCAAATTATTGAGTCATGTCACATGGCAGACACTAGACCAGGTGCCAGAATCTCAGTAGGTGCTCTCAGTCTTGAGAGCAGGAAGGAAAGGCAGGTCTACACTCACAAGCAAAACTGAAGTGATCCAGCCCCAAATAGTCTAACAGAAGCCCTCTTGCCACACACATGGTTTTGGGTCCCCAAGGTGAGGAGCAGAGGGTCTGGGGTATGGGGGTGAACGCCCTGCTCGACTTACAGTGCTGCCAGTGAGCCGGGCAATGTCTCGGAATTTGCTGAAGACCCCGGAGGCGGTGAGGATGGGCGGGGGCAACATTAGTCTCTGGGTGGTGCGGCTGTTCTCAGCTACCAGCCCCACGTCACCCTTCTCAGCTGCCTCAGCCCGGACTGAGTCAAGCTGCCGACCTGGAGGCGGCAGGGAGAGAGCCAGGTGGTGAGGAGGGGGAGGGGGAGGAAGGTGAGGAGCGTGGCAGCATCTCCCTTCTGTGGCCACTTGGCTGCATCTTCTCTGGCTACATGTGCTGGTGGCAAGCCCTGCTACTTCCCCATTCCTAACACTCAACCACTTGTTGAAATGGCTCATGAAAAATCCACCTCCCTTCACGTCATGTGTAAGAGGCCTATCAGACGTTCACGAGGAGGAAGGTAATGAGTTAGATGGACACATCTGCACAGGGGGAGATACCTGGGGCGGCGGTGTCAGTGTGTCAATGGGATTCAAAGCCATGGGGTGGGATGAGATCACCAGTGGAGCAAGTGTGGATAGAACAGGTGGCCAAGGGACCCTTTATCTGTGCCCTAGTCATGAACAGCCTCCAACAGTGACCAATAGGCCTTTGCTTTCTTTTATGCTATTCTATCTTTTTGAAGTCACCAGTTTAAACACACAGGATATGTTCTGGCCTTACTCATTGTCTAGAAGGGGTATCATGGGCACCCCTTGCTCTATGAGCAGGAAGCTGGGAAGACAAGAGTTATCACAACAGCTCTGACCAACAGTTCTCACTCCATCAGAACCACAATTCCTTTTTCTCACATAGTAAGAGATAGAGTAGGCAGCTACTGATGCTGGTGTCCCTGCCTTGTGGTGCCACAGGACTGAGGCCATTCTGCTCTTTTGTGCTTGTCCTTAGCATGTCAGCACTAAAGTATTTTGTGTCACTCTTATATTCTATGAAGATAATTCAGAGACAATATTGCCTACTGACACTACCATTTCAATATAATGCCCTAACTCTAAAATATACAAGCCACAGAGGGAAAGTAGTTTATATAGAAAGAGCACGCCATGTCCATCTTTAGCTGCCTGGCCACTGCACTCAGAGACACAAAGTGATGTAACAAAGAGGTTGGGCCAAGCGCCTATAAATGGAATTGCATAAAAGGAGCAGTGACAGCTGTGAACTTTCAGTTGTGTGTGATATGGAGATTGTGCTGCCAACAGTGATGGGATTTTTCAAAGTGCTGACTAACTCTCAACAAACCTGGGGCTGGGGCCACGAGGAGACGCACTGTGAGCGCTAATGTGCTGAAGACATGGTTCCCCACTTCTGATGGCCCACAGACATAGATCACTTACCTGGTCACAAGCTGAAATGATGAACTTCCCAGGAATGTGTCTGCCCCTCACCAGTCTCCTGTCCTGGTGCTAGTTCCATCATCCACTGAGCCATCAAGCAAGGCATTCTTTGCACCTCCTCGGTCCCTGACCCCCAGAGCCCAGATGTCCCTCCTGTCTCCATCTCTCTCCGCTCCTGCCCTCTCCTCTACTCTCTGCAGCCCTGCACCCAGCTCCTCTTTCCCCTGGACCTTCATCCCTGCCTCCTCCCTGGACTCCTGGTTTCATTTCCATCCTCCACATTGGCCCAGAACTGCCCCTGCCCCTTGTCTACTCACAAGCCTTATGTGGCTCCTTGATACCCTCAAAAAAGGCACCAAGCACTGAAGGCCCTTTGACAGACAGGTTAGCCCAATGCCCATATCACCAGCCTCTCCATAAGCACTGGGGTTTAGCCCCTGCTTAGCCCTGCTCACTTCCCCTGTTTTCTTCATCCCCTCTGGGCTCCTGGACCTACTGGTCAGGCCTTTACAGCCTCTGCCACTTCCCTCAGGCGAAGCCCCCAGATCTTGCTCTCTCTGCCTGCAGCATCTCTTCCAGCCCCTCCTCTCCAACTCCATTACTCCGGACTCCCCTACCCATCTGTCCCATCAGGCCCTCTTCCCTCATCACACTCTCTCTTCAGAGTCCCTCTCCATCATCTCAGATCCTCCCGACCTCCATACATTCTCCAAGTTCCTCTCCTGTCAGAGTTTCTACCACAGACCCTCCTTACCTGTGGCCTGGGCCACTGCCTTGAGAAGGACGCCGTCCCCGACACCAAGCTCCAGGCCCTGCTGGGGCGGACCAAGCTGGTTCAGGCTGAGGTAGAGGATGGGGAGGAGGTCTGAAGGTGACAGGGCCACCACAGAGCGCAGCAAGTTGCTCAGCGTTTCCACCATCCGGAGCCTGGATAAGTGGGGTGACTGCCAGGTGAGGGACAAAACCAGAAGAGCACTTGCCCCACAGCCCCAGACAGGCTGGCCTGCTTAATTACCGAGCAGAGACCTCCTCAATCTTCTCAAATGTCCGGGCCACAGCCAGATAAGGGACCCTAGGGAAAGAGAAGAGACACACATGCTGTCCCTCCACACACCCACCTCCCATGCATCCCTGGGGACAGCCTTGCTAATTCCCCAATGAATGCCCACCCGTAAACCAGCTCAGTTCCTAGAGTTTTCTCTCTGTCCCCTCCAATGCTGGCCAAATGTGTCCCCAAACCATGGAGGGGGAGGTTTGACAGTTTCCTCCAACTGAGGTTTCCAGTGAGAGGGTTCCCGACAGCGACAAGGACTGGGGTAAGACAGCACGGGGAAGGGGAGCCTCACTTCTGGCCTGGCTTCCAGCAGGCATCTTCCACAGGATGGTAGTTGTTCTTGGCAGGGTTATAGCTGGGTGGGTCCAGAGGGCTATGGAAGCAAAAGGGAGATTAGACTGGGTAGGTGCCTGAGTCAAAGAGAAGCCATTTCTCCAACTAATATTTACTGAGTACATTATGAGCCAGGCACTGTTTTGGGCACAGAAATAAATGAAAACAAAGTTTGCTAACCTGGAGCTCACATTCAAGCAAGAGTAAAAACAGTATATAAATAAATAAATAATTTTAGATATTAAGAAATATTTTTAAAACAAAATAAAACCAAGTGGGGGGGGGGGGAACAGGTAGGTATGTACTACTTCAGAGCATGATTGGGAAAGGCCTAAGAGGACACTTATGGACAGAATGACATGAGGAATGAATAGACTGAGGATCAGGGAGAAGAGCATTCCAGGCAAGTGGAACAGCAAGTGCAAAGGCCCTGAGTAGAGACACGCTTGACATGTTTCAGGAACAAAAAACAGGGTCAATGTGGTTAGAGCGGACAGCACGATCTGATTGTTTATTAGAGTCCACTCTAAGAGGCCAAGGACTACTCTGGGCCTCTCAACCAATCCCTCCCTCCTTCACTCTGGGTGGAACAGCAGGAGGAGGGGACTGTCACTGGATGCCACAAAATGCCAGGTATTATACTAAGAGCACTGCATCTGTTAGCAATCAGCCCTACAGGCAGGGACTCTTCTAAGGTTTCCAGATAACAATGGGCACAGAGTGCTTAAGTAGCTCATCCACGGCCACACACCTAGAAAGTAACAGGGCTCCAAAGGCTGTGTTTTAAACCTCTGCATCATAAATGCTCTAGATATGTCTCACACTGACCCAGTTAGAGCCACCCCAGTCCAGACTGCAAGTGAGGGACAGTGTGGGTTCAAATCCCTGCTCCATCCTGAGGCAGTGGCAACCCCCTCCAACCAACATCTTCTATACAGTGGAGCCACCAAGAGTCCTACATACATGCTGTCAACAGGGTTAAGGTAGAAATTAGGGTGAGGGTTCCCACTCCTCATGCATTTTACGGCAAGCATTTTTAAAACAACACTGACTCCCCAGCCTCAGGCCTATATCTCTAGCAAAACTGGGGGGGACAAAAGGGTGCAGGAGAAGACTCAGGGTTTTTTTCAGCTCTTCAGCTGATTTTGTATGACTAAGCTGGGTCATGCACAGTGAATTGTACAGACTCAGCGTTTACTGAGTGGTAGCTGTCCCGCTTGTCTCTACTGCTACTCCAACATGATGCAGCAGAGTGGTAAGAAATCCTATAGCCAGAATGCCTGGTTCAAAACTCAACTCTGCCACACTCCCTATCTGTAACCCAAGCAATGCACTAAATCAAATAATAATAATAATAATAATAATAATAATAACAACAACAGCAGCAGCTACAACTTGCTGAGTCATGGCTGGACTATAGTGCAAATGCTTCACAACCTCAGGAGGAGACCACCACAGTAAGGCTAAGTCACTTCCCCAAGGTGACATGGCTGACAAAAGAGCTGGGATTCCTCACCACTCCTGCTTCACACATGCCTCACACCTCACCTTTCTCATCTGTGGAAAGGGGATGCTAAGACAACCAGCACATAGGGGTGCTGTGCTGAGTCACTGCATTAGGATAGAGAAGGCCCACCGCCTTGTGGCTGGAACACAGTTAACAGGGGAAGAAAAGGTGTGCTTTCTGTCATCATATGTCCCATTTCAGAGGAGAGAAAATAGGAAGTCCTGAAAGTCTGTCTGTCTCCTACAGGCAACCATCAGAGGTCGACAGTGATCAGACTTAGAAGTGCATAAGAAAAATAATCAGTGTCACATGAAATAGAAAACAGGACATAAAACTTTATGTCTACTAGGACATCGATTTTTTTGTTAGAGAAACTTATTTATAAGTATGGGAGCACAGACATGTACCCAGGAGGCAAGATGGGGCAGTGGAGAAAGAGCCCAGGCTTAGGAATCAGGAGGACCCAGGTCCTAGGCCTGGGCCTACCCCCACCTCAGAGATGAAGTAGAACAGCATAAAAGAAACCTTTAGCACTGTACCCAACACAGCAGGTGTTCAAGAAAAGGAGCTGACTGTCCCTGTAGTGCAGTCACATCCTGAAATAGTGCCTTTTAATCTCACTGATAAGGTCTCAATGGGGGTACAAAATTGACATGAAGAATCCCCAAAACATTTTTATTAGAATAATTAAAGCTGAAAGAAGTTTTTTTGTATCTGTCTCCTTTTTGGAGGCCTAGAATAAAATGAAAGATATTTTGTCTCACTGAATGATTCTTTCCAACACACTGTCCTCTCTATTCAACAGTAGACACTGACTCACCCCTTAGGCTCCTCCTTTCTTAGGGTGCCAGACTCCTCTTCTTTCACTTCTTTTTTGACTGCCAGCTTTCGGGGGGCTGGGAATTAAGTCAGGAAATTGTAGGTCCTTTCTCCTTCTAATAGTCCCCACCCCAAAAACCTCTCTCCACTTAGCATCGCCCCAGAAAGGGTGATAAGCCAGGAGAGATGAATCAGACTCTCTAAATGGAGAGAAGGCCAGCAGGATTCACAGATCTCTCTAAGGAAATACCCACCTGCCTCCTCCCTACACAACCCCCGGAGGTGAGGTGGGAGGAAGAACTCACTGAAGAAACTGCTGAGCGTCCTGGGAGCCCTGGGGGGAGGCTTCACCTGATCCTCCTCCTGCGGCTCCTGCTTCACCTTCATCTCAGGTTCTGCACCGCTTTCTATCAGGGGCTCTGCTTCTAAAGCATGAGAGGTCAGATGATGATCAAACTCTTTCGACTCCAAGCCTTATTTTAACCCTAAAGTCATTCTGAGTCTATAGACAGAAAATCTAACCAATTCTGCCCTTTTTCTCTCCCTAGTGTAAATTTTGAGCCAATCAGGCCTGATGCTTTTTCATCAGTTCTAAATCCTGAAATGCTAGTTTGGCCTGAAACTGGAGACTTGTGGTAAAAAGAATCTCAGCCTGATGAAAAGAAAATGGCCTCACTTCTGCAGCTGCAAAAAAGCAGGTACGATTCCACACCCTAAAAATGCCCCCGCTGTGTTGTTTCTAACATAGGAGTCCCATGCATAACAGAAACTGGGTTTACTCTATGGCCTGTGAGGGTAACACCAACCTCTAAAATCCTGTAACTCAGCCTAAAATTCAGTTGTCTTAACTTAAAAAATTATTGCTCAAGTAATAAGAGTCCTCATAATTT
>PVJL010007687.1:0-43092 GCA_004026885.1 Lyroderma lyra | reverse complement strand
CAGGCAATGCTGCTTCCCTGCTTCCCCTTAGTCAGTCAGAAACCACAACCTGAGCAGTGTCCTTGTTCACCAAGTTCTGGCAGCCCTGCAGGACCCTCAAACCTCAGACTCCAAGTACATAGGCAGCCTTGCTAAACCCATTTTCTCTCAATTGACCTGGCCTCTGGCTCAAGCGCTGCCCACACTGAAGGACATCATGGCTGCTTTCAAGTTTTAGCAATTATGCATAAAGCTGTCCTCATAATTTCTGAAAGGTATGAGGGCTGTCCAGAAAAAAATCCAGCCATAAATGCCTCTATTTTTCATATTACAAGGCCAGATACTTTCCAAACAGCCATCATATAATGTTGGAGGATAACTGGCTCTTTCTTTTTTCCCACAAGCATGAAGGAAAAATAATAAAAAAACAGTAAGAATGATAAAATCTAGGATTCCTCTAGAATTTGCATTTAAACAATACACTTGAGAATCTATGTCTCAATTACATGTACTGTCTGTCCTCCAAGACACGTGGCCCCAAAACCGGAGATGGGGCGGCAGGGGGAAGAGGATCACTCACTGCACGTCTTTGCGGGCTCTTCTTTCTCCTCCTCTTTGTCCTCTTCCGGCTCTGGGAGGCTTTCTGTTGGGGTCTCTGCTTCTGAAGATAGACAGAAAAGTCAGGTGGCCAAATATCACTTGGACACTCGAGGACATTTCAAGTTCCTAGACATTCTTTTCCATTTGTTCTTTCCTGAGCAAATCAAATGTGGCGGGAGATAGTCAGTCAGTCCCCAGCACAACGATGACCTCAGAGGGGACCCAACACCAGTGTTCGCCTGTTCAGCTGAGCAAAGCCAGTCTATCCTTATAAACAATTATTTTAGAATTATTCACCTCAAAATAAGAGTTGCATATGATAACTTGTAATAGATTATATTTTAAAATGTGAAAACTGACTAGAAAAAGTTAAACCTCCAGAGTAACAATAAAAATTGAATAAAGTAACTTGGGAAAAACTTGCCTTAGTAGAAAGAAGCCACCCACCCCAATGCCTCCAGACACTGACAATAGCTGAAACTACAACTGACAGCAAAATTTGTTCCAAACTAAAAATTTCCAACAGAAAATAAAATCCCAACCAAATTAAAATCTTCCCTGAAAAAGATGTGCCTAATAAGGACCTTTTATTAAACATACAAACTGACAGTAGCCAAGGCTGCAATTGTTATAATTTCAGGCCCCAAATGATCAGAACTTTATGGCTGCATTTCCCAAGTGTCTCCGAGGTACAGGAAACTCACAGGGACACAGTAGGGTATTTGATATTTTCAAGGGAAACTGGTGCCATCTGCTTGACAATGTATGAACTACTAGCGTGACCTATTCTACTTTTCAGTATCAGGTCGCATTCCTCCCAATTCCTGATGTATTTCTGCAATGCTGAGTTTTCATTGTTTGCTATAATAAAAACCAAGTACTGTACAAAAACCAGGGTGAGACAGGAAATAGGAAATGAGGATTCCAAAGTTTGAGAAATGATGTAGCATCCAGAAGATATTCTATTAGTAAGTAACTGTGATTATTTAATAATAAAATAAAAATGTTATTTTTCCTTTCAATATATGTGTATTATTTTCCTCAAGTGCCCAAGTTGCTAGAACATAAACAGTTGTTCGGACATAACTACTTAATAAATGGAACTGGTATGGTATTGGCCTATCTGTGCCATAAGAAATGACTAAGACACTGAGGGTGCTGTCAAAGTGTGGGACTCTGCTTTCTGATAAAATTTATAAGTAAAAAGAAATCATTTAGAGGAACATATTTTCCATAAAATAAAGATAAAAATGAGAAACCATGTTTGAATGAATACTAAGTTATGATGGCTAAATGAATGTATTCCACAATGTTCTCCTAACAAAACTCCATGTTGGTGTGTGGGATTCTTAAAAGATGTATCTGGATTCATGGATACAGGAATCAATCAGTGGGGTCCCAACACCCACCCTCTCAGGCCTCCACCCGTCCAGACTGTGTGCACATAAACACGCACACTTCTCTCCTCCAGGTGCCTCACCTTCCTCCTTCTTCTTCTTCTTGGCTTCTCCATCCTTGTCCTCACTATGCTCTTCCAGAACATCCTGAATTGTCCGCTTAGGAACCTGCTTCCGTGCTGGGAAGGCAAAGTGATCCGTGTGCTAATTCACTCACTGGCCTGTCTGTCCCCACCCCAGTGAGGTCAGGCCCAGCAATGATGGGGCCCCTGAGAAGGCTCTGGGTCTCCTCCCTTCTCCACCGGCCCACAGCCACTGCCCTGGCACAGGCCATGTCCCAACTCTGCTGTCTTGTGGCTGTGTGACACGAGCAGGTTACTTAATCTCTCTGTGCCTCACTCTCCCACATCTGCAGAATGTTAACAATCCCAAAAGGTAAGCAATGATGTAAGGGGCTCAGCCCAGTTCCCAACTCTAGCAGATGCTCTTCATGCCCCACCTGCCTCCCTAGGGTCTTACAATCTCCAGGTATCCCAGGCAGATTTTCTAGAACTTCAGAAGCCCAGAAGTGGGAGGGAATTAACACGCCCAGAGAGTAACCCTCACCCAGAGACTGATGGTTGCTGGTATAGGAACACCCCAACTCCTCACACTTCAGGTAGATCATTCTGAGCACACATTTATGCCAATTCCCCAAATTCACCCAGAGAATTAAGTGCTAGCTTCCCACTGAGGTAGCTGACCTAAGAACACATCTTTCATTGGCTGTCTCCCCTTCCCTGAATCACTGTTTGCCCCAACTCCCCCTGTCTCCCTGACAAGAAACAACTTGCACTTGAATCCTTATTGCAGAGCTTCACAGCCAGCTTCTAGAAGACTGGAAAATAAGATACTAATACATGTGAAGAAAAGGCAGCAGTAATCAATCATCATTTTCATCAACTCTCCCCTTCTTGGTTTCCTGGCCCCCAGGAGCTCTTTCACACAGCCCCATAGGGACCTTTTATCAGCTGTGGCTGCCACTGTCCCTCCACTGCTCAAACGCTTTCCATGTTTCCCCATCCCTCCCCACTCCAGGATAAAGACTTTTGATGTCCACGTCATCCTACCATTCTGCCTAATCTCTCTCCACCTGACATTCTAACTTCCCACTCAAACAATATTTTATCTTCCAACATTGCTGAATTGTCACTGTTCCCAAATATGCCATGCAGTGTCACACCTCTGGGCCTTTGCACACGCTTAGCAGCCCTTTGAGACAAAGCTCGGCTGTCACTTCCTCTAAAAGGGAATTCCCTGACACACCTTCAGGATAAATCTTAGTGTCAGCCTGAGCTCCCAGCAGCCCTCAGCCACTTAGTGATTTTGTTATGACCAACTCTCCCACAGGTCTGACCTGGCCCTTCTAGTTTGCAGCCCTCCCATGGCTCCTCAGCACCCAAAGGACAGAGCCCAGGCTCCTTATCCTCCAGGAGCCAGCCCCCACCCCCTCATCTCTCTCCACACACGATCCTCAAACTCTCCCAGCTCCCCAAATCTCTAGAATCACTGACATGTATAGAGCTCCCCAAACACACTGTGCTGCTTTACCTCAAGGCCTCTGTACATGCTATTTGTGGCTGTGACACTTCCCATCACCTTTCTCAACACTTGCCATCACAAACCCTAACCCATCTTCTAAGACTCAGCTTAGTTACCTCCTCTGTACTGGCTCAGTTCCACACTCCCAGAGCCCTCTGTTATTGCTAGTATTCCTTATCCCACACCATGCAATGGAAATACATGGTTGAGTCACATGTCATCTTAAATTTTCTAGTATCTACACTGAGAAGAGGAAAAACATCTGGTGAATTAAGCCATTTCCCCAAGGTCACACAGCCAAAGAAGGGTGGAGCTGCGCTCTTAACCACCATGCTAAGATCAGAGCTATCATGAGGATGGCTGCCTGGTACAGAAATCCTAGTGGGGACGAAGATAGGCAACTGAAAGGGCAGGGCCCGTGCCTTACCTGTGCGACGCTTTGGGATCCCTGATGGGGAGATGCGCACTGGAGAGGAGTTAGAGAGGGAAGGGCTACTCTCAGGAAATGTGACAGGACTGGGAGAGACTTGTGGAGAGTCTGGGCCTGGCTTCTGGAAGGGGAAAGAAAGAGCAATTACACAGTGAGGGGAGGAAGGAGGGAACACATAGCTACTCATTTCCCAAGCAGCTGAGAGTAGGGAGGGACTCTAAACCTTTCTATGTGCCCACCTTCCTCTCCACCCCAATGGAGTTAGCCCCAGCTCAGGCCTCGTCTTCTCTTACTGGGCCATCACTCTAACCTCCTGTGTAGTTTCACAGTCCCAGATTCTCCCCAACATGGGACACCAATAACTTCTTATTCTGAAGTAACAGGATGTTTGATTTTCAGTTGGGCATATGATGGCCCAACGAGGGCCTATACTCTCAGCCTCCCATACAGCTAAGAGTGGCCATGAACCTCAGCTCTACACAAATGTAAGGAAATGATGAATAATTCCCTTGGTCCAAACAACATTCACTTAATAACAAGTGAGTGCTGTCCCCTTCCCAATGTGGACATTCACTTGGTCAAGAATATCTAGGCACTGCAAGCAACAGTAAAGTAGACTGGCTCTGACACAGTGAGATTGCCACACTAATCCTGGACTTTCCATGCTCATTAGAGAAATAGATTCCTACTTAAGCCGCTGTTATTTCTGTCTTGGTTTCAACTACAAACTAATCTTAAAGCGCCCTTGCCAGTTATTAAGCAATTGCCCCTCAGCTCCCATCCAATGACCCTTGTGATGGTGACACTCTGTAAACCCTTTTCCTGCTCTGGCAGCCAGCTCTGTGTCAGGCAGTGCAAATATGGGGTGCTACACAGGACTACACGAGCTTAATCCAATTTACATATTCCCAGCACTTGCAGGGCCTGCTACGTGGTGCCCCAGCAGAGATACCAGCACCCTCCACCCACTGCCCTTTCCTCAAAGATCTGAGCCCCAGGCCCACAGGGAGCCTTCCCCAGCACCCACCAGTGAGCATCTCTCCCATGAAGGTCCAAATTTCAGCTTCACAGCCCAAAGAGTGGTAGCTACTCCCTGCAGCTGCTACCTGAGATGCCTTATGTAGTGTTCTCTTTTCACCCCTAGTTAATAATTGCAGACCTAGTTGACAATTCTTTGTTAAATACTCTTTCTTCAAATCATTCGTGTGGTTTCTGTCTTCTATTTGGACCCTGATGGATACAGATCCCAAAGGGATGTTTTGAATGCTGCCCAGAAGCCAAAGCTACCTCTATTGCTCTCCTGCTCAAAACCCCTTCCATGGCTCCCTAACAGCCTCACCGCCAAGTCCAAGCTCCTAAAGACGTCCTCATTCTAATCCTTAGGATCTGTGAATATGTTCAGTTACACAGCAAAGGACAATTCAGGTTGCAGAGAGAATTAAGGTTGCTAATCAGCTGCCTTTAAGATGGAGAGATAATCTTGGATTATTCAGATAAACCCAATGCAATCTCAGGGGCCTAAAAAAATGGAACAGGGAGGCAGGAGAGTGAGATGTGACTGCAGAAGGCAGAGTTGCTGGCTTTGCAAATGGAGAAAAGGTGGCTTCTAGAAGCTGGAAAAGGTAGGGAATTGGACTCTCCCCTCAAGACCCCAAAAAGAAACACAACCCTGCTGACACCTTGATTTTAGCCCTGTGAGACCCCTGTCCGGCTGCTGATCACCAGAACTGTAAGATAATACACTTAGGTAGTTTAAAGCCCCTAAATCTGTGATGAATTGTTATGGCAGCTAATGGGAAACGAATACAAATAGTCAGGGAAGCGTTCATTGAGGTGACATTTGAGCAAAGCCCTGAAGAAAGTGAAGGACTGAGCCATGTGTGTAAGTGGAGAAAGAAGTTTAGGCGACAAAAGGAGCAAGAGGTCCACTTGGCCTATGTGAGAATCTGTGAAGAGAGGTGGCTCACGAAGGGCCTTGTCTCCATAAAGAGTGACTTGAGCCCAAGCTGCCATCCCTGGGAGTTCAAGCAGGTCAGACAGAACCTGACTTCACCACTGACCAACTGAGAAGCACTGCACTGTGGACATTATCCGCAGAGCAATGAACAAGGATTAAATGCCTTTTAAACAAGAGAAAGAAATGAACCCAATCATTTGGAGAGGATGAAAAGCTGTCTGACAAGAGGAGACACTGGACCCGTTTTTGAGCCCTTCTTTTGATTCAGTCATTATTCTCAGATCTATATGCGAACTGACTGCTTGCATCTTCACAGCCACTCCATGAGGCAGGGGTGACAGGGAGCTGCATGTAACAGGGGAAGCAGCCGAGGCATACCAGGGTTGGGGGTCCTACCCCAAGTCCTAGGGCAGAGATAAGAGTTAGGACCCCATAGACCACACTATCTGTTTGCCCCAGGGCATAGCCACTAAACCCTTCTGCCTCCTGGGGCATGTCTCCAGAGTCCTCTAAAACAGCTGTTGCACTCAGTTCCACAGGCTAATGGGAATTATGGTTCCTTCCAGTAAAAATGGGGAGGCTGATGGGGACCTACCTGGCCACTGGAGGACATGAGGGCTTCATCCTCTTCCTCCCCTTCACTGCACAGGACCCGGGCTGCCTTCCTCCCTGGCCTCTTTACTGGAGAGTCATTTTCAGTCACCACTCCATTCCGCTCCTTCAGTGCCACCCTGGAAGGTGGAAAATGGGGTGTTCTAGCAGGCAGTGAGACACTGTCCCAAACCCTCCAGCTCCTTCACTACATTTCATTCTCACCCTTTCCTTTCAAGCATTCAAAGAACATTTTCCAGGGGTCTCCTAGGCTTATACTCATCATCCATCCGACAGATGCCTGATTGCCCTCAAGCTGTCTAAGCCCTTGAACTTGAACTTCCTGACCTGCTTTGACAATGCAGGTGAAGGCATGGCAGAACAGAGATAGAGAGGAGGGAGAAAACCTGGATCCCAGGACAAAAAACTGCCCTGTACTGCCTAAACAACTCAAAATCTTATGAGAAAAAGGCAACTTTTATTTTAATGAAATCACTGTGACTTTAGTTACTGTTAAGGCAGCCCAATTACATCTCTGACAATGGCTCTGAGAAGCTCCCAGTCTGGTGAGGAACACAGATGCAGACCATCAAAATATACTGTGATATGGAAGTTGTTTAAGAATCTGAGAACACAGCTGATTCCTACAGGTTTCTGCCCTCACAGAGCTTATGGTATGGACGAGACAAACGTATAGACCAGGCTTGTCAAACCTGCGGCCCGCAGGCTACATGCAGCCCAGGACAGCTTTGAATGCAGCCCAGCACAAATTCGTAAACTTTCTTAAAACATTACGAAAATTATGCACAGACCTTTTTTTAGCTCATCAGCTATCGTTAGTGCTAGTATATTTTATGTGTGGCCCAAGACAATTCTTCTTCTTCCAATGTGGCCCAGGGAAGCCAAAAGGTTGGATACCCCTGATGTAGACAAAAAACTTACTAGTTAGGTTGGTGATGGCACACTCATTTTATGGAACACAATCAAAAAAGAATAAAGTGAGTTTATACAAAGCATCACGAAAAGGACTTTAAAAGACATTTGTGTGTGTGTGTGTGTGTGTGTGTGTGTGTGTGTGTGCGCGCGCGCGCGCAGGGAAAAAAGCAGGCTACCACTGCTATGAGAGCTGTTGCTATTATTTTGTTGACCACTAAGGCCACAGGGTCTAGAACAGTGCCTGGCACATAGAAGATACTCTAATAGATATTTGTTGAATAAATGAATACATATACTATGAGTCTATGAATGAAAAAAAAAATATGAATGTTCGCCAATGTATATCTGCAACTTGCATATATAATAACCCTGCTTTTCTTCTTTAAAAATAAAGGTGTATGTTACTGGGAATCTTACATGTCAAGGATGTGCCAGCCACTTGATATGACAGTGACCAAAATGGCAGCCCTCCTAATATGTAAGTATGGGCAACACTTAGTCATTCAACAAATATTTATTGAGCACCTACTATGTGTCAATAATTGTGTTGCGTGCACACATGTTTATAGGCACAGAGAAAAGGACATACCTCAAACCGGTAATAGTTCCTCTAGAGCAAGCTTGTCCAACCCGCGGCCCAGGATGGCTCTGAATGCAGCCCAACACAAATTTGTAAACTTTCTTAAAACATTATGAAAATTATGCATGAACCTTTTATTAGTTCATTAGCTATCCTCAGTATTAGTGTATTTTATGTGTGGCTCAAGACAATTCTTCTTCCAATGTGGTCCAGAGAAGCCAAAAGGTTGGACACCCCTGCTTAGAGAGTAAATACTGGAAGGACTTCAAATTTTTACTTTACCTACTTCTCTGGGTTGGCATATTAACAATTACCATGTATAATTCTACATAGTGATATCTATGCTAGAAAAAAAATATCTATATCCATGTCACAGGAATCAGACATATAGACTATTGCAGCATGGATTGTTTTTACAGCCACAAATTGGGGACAATCTAAAAATCCACCAGAAGGGGAATGTTAAATGATTTCTATAATATATTTATAAAATGGAACACCAGGCAGAAGGTAAAAGGGACAAGAGAGTCTCTTGTGTCCATGAACAGGAAAAATATGAGTTATAATGTTACTGAAGAAAGCAAGTTGAGGAATACATACAGTATGCTCCATTTAAAAAAAAAAAAATCAAAAAGTCACAGAAAAGAAAACAACATATGCATATACAGCGTTGTATACACAAAAGGGGCAGATTTGAAAATCAAAAGCGTCGGAAAAAAATTACAACTTGATTCTTACTACTTACTGAGCCAATCAGTATGTGACCGCAGCACTGTTCTACAAGTTGTACATGTGTTAATTCATTAAACCCACACAGAAAGCCTGCTAAGAGATTGAGACCCTGTTGCACACGAGGAAATAGGGACATAGGAAGTGAAGTTACTTGCTCAGGGTCCCAAATTAGGGATGTGAACTAAATCTAGGTTGAGTCCACGCTCAGGCAAGCTGATTGGTCCAGGGTCATCATACAAGTTCAGACAATTAATTATTTTGGCAAGGTATTATGACACCTTATCGAATTGTTTGTACAGTGCTGCCAAATTAAGGGCACAGTGGCAAGTTGGTGAACTTAACTGTCAGATTTTGGGTATGACAACAGCTTTGATGGCCATTCCAAAAAAAAAAAAAAAAAAAAAGGTTCCAAAACTGCTTTGAAGGGTGGACTAGGCTAGGCGCTGGTGCCAGTGCATAGCTTCCCAAGGGGAGTACTTCAAAGGTGACCATAGTAATATTCAGCAATGAGTATGTAGCACTTTTTCCTAGGATAAGTTTGCAAAATTAATGGTCCGACCTTATATGACACAAGCAGGGTCTTTCTGAGAACTTGAGAAGTGGATGCTGGAGGAGAGACTATTACTCCTTCTACTTAGATGAGTCAGCATCATAGAGAAAGTCTGCTCTAAAATGAAGCCAAGACACATGAAACAGAGTCCTGAAGACAACTCTGAGGCTATGGGTCCACCTGTGCCTGAAGCCTGCCTACCTTTGGACTTCCTGTTACTAGAGACAAAAATTCCCTTTGGGGTCCTGAGACATTCTGAGCTGGGTTTGTAACACTTACAGCCAAAAGAGTCCTGACTGATAAAGGAACAAACTCACCACATCCTAACCCATTACATACTTCAGCGGGGGCTCCGTCTCTCTGATGCTGCGGGATGTCTCCTTCTCTGGCTTCTTCACTTTGCCCTCTTTCTTGGGTTGGAAAAATGACCTGGAGCACAGGAGCGGGTAAAAAAGGCAATAACAGCACGAAAAACCCTTCCCATCCACGATGTACTCTACAGCTTCCGACACATATTCCCATCACAGCTCAGACAGGGGAAGCAATACTCTGCTTAATTTTTGTGCTGTCTCGAGAGACATGACACATCTCCATTTTCATTCAACAAGTAGTAACTAAACACTTGTTATGTGCCAGGGCCTGTTCTGGGCCCTAGGGATTTGGCAGTGACCAGGACACATAAAGTCCCTGCCCTGAAGGGCTTGGTACTCTAGTGGAAGAGATAAATATTAAACAAGTAACTAATCATACATGTCAGGAGGCAGTAAGTGCTCTGAAAAAGATAAAAAAAGCAAGGAACCCTCCTACCACTTGAGACTGGCTAGCATGGGGGACATGCTCCCAGATAACAAAGTAAGAGGGAACAGAGGATCTGGACAGTGGAGAGACCTGACCAACGCTCCCCTGACCAAGTGATGATGGTTAGCATCACCTATGATGTCCTGGGGACACCATGCAGCCCTACAACGGGCCATGCATAGGCACCTCACCTCACTGCCCATGGCCCCAGTCTAATTAGGAGAACAACATCAGACAAACCAAATAGTTGGCGGGGAGTCTACAAATATGACAAAGTCTGAGAAACCGTCACCCAGATAAGACCAAGGAGGCAGGACAACTAAATGTAAAATGTTACTCCAAACTAGACCCTGAAACGCAGAAGGACATAAAAGATACATTGGTAAAATCCAAAAAAAGTGGAGTTTAGTTAATAATAATGCTCGAATGTTGGTTCCCTATTGTGACAATGGACCATAGTAATGTAAGATGTTGACAATGAAAACTGGGTGAGAGGTATGCAGGAACGCTCTATACTATTTTTATAATCTCTTTGAGCATCTAAAATTATTCCAAAATATTAAGTTTATTTAATCTTTAAAAATAAAAAAAGAAAGCAAAGCAAGAGCAAGGGGCAGAAAGCCATCACAGGTACTCTGAGCTCAGGACAGATTTCTCATCACAGGGGAAAAATGCAGCCTGGGGTCTGTGTGAGCCACCATCCCCCAGATCTGTGTGTGGATGTCCAGGTCTGGGTCTGTCTAGAATCCATTCCCTCCTTCTGGGAACAGCACCTCCACTTCTCTGAAGCCCTTTCCTCCAAATTCTCTCAGTACCTGAGATTTGCATGGGCCGGCCCTTTTACCTAGTCAGGATGGGCACATGCCATAAGCTTGGCCAATCAGAGCCCTGCATCTCTGTGGCTGCAGTGACTGGGTCAGGGACCAGCACGTGGCCCAAGCTGGGCCAATGAAACTCGACCCTAGGTATTGCTGGGAGAGCTGGAAGAGACAGCCTCTTGCCACTGGTCTGCTACCTCTAGGGTGCCGCAAACCAAACGAACAGAGCGTGACACAACATTGAAGAAAGCAGAGCTGAACAGGGAGACATAGATTCCCAGGGGCAAAGTTTTGGCAACTGAATCCAACTATTAACTCCCAGAGATTTCAAGTGCACAAGCCAAATAATTCCTTTCTTTTTCCCCCCCACCCCTGAAGCCAGCTTGTGTTAGTATAGGGCTCCTTAGCATTGGCATGACTGACACATTAGGTCAAATCATTCACTATTGCAGAAGGCTATCCTGTGCATCTAGGATGTTTAGCAGCATGCCTGGCCTTTATCTGCTAGATGCTAACAGCAAAAAATATTGCACCCCAGCTGTGACAACCAAAACTGTCTCCAGACACTGCCAGATGTTCCCTTGGGTCCCTGACAGATCCACTGGGTTAGGGTTTCTGAACCTTGCAGCTCAAGAGTTTTAGTTAATACACGACCCATTTTCCATATCTCACTTCCCATTTTCCTTACTGGTCAACACCTGGAAATGCCAACTTAAGTTCTTCTAAGAAAAGGCAGAGTTAGAAAAAGACGCAGAAAACTTGAACAGTGTAAGATGGGAAAGGAGACAGGGTCCCTTACATGATACTTCGCTGCATGATGACGTCAGAACTGTCCCTTCCTTCCTCCCCGTCTTCTTCTCCAGTCAGCTGCTCCTGAAACAAACATCCAGATACTTGGTGAGAAAGCTGCTTGTGCAGAGATCAAAACACATAAACTTTCTTCTTTCAGAGAGAAAAAAACCCCCACAAAATCAGAAACATGCATTTCCCCCTCAAGAAGAAACTCCCATTATTTTGGACCAGAACAATTTGCCAGTGAGATGTATTAATGTTCCAAGTCAAAGAACAAGATAAGAAGCCTCCATTCCACAAGGAGCCTCCAATCTCTGCTTATTTACATGTGAACCTTCCCATCTGCTGGCCACAGCCAATCCACAGGAGCAGACACTTCCTCCTTACTGACTGTGCCTATCCCAGAGCTAGCCTCACTTTGGCTTCTCCCACCCACTTTGCCTCTAGCTAATGTCAATTCTTTCAGAACCACGTATATCACTCTCCTGCCAATATGATGTATAAAAACGCTCAACAACTCCAGGACAGTGGGAAAGCTTCTTTTCCATCTGGCACTGCTGCTGGTGGTTCAGACTTCAGGCTCCAGGGACCTGGCCTTTACTTGCTAGCAATAGCCTAATAAACCCTTCCTTTTAAAAAGAGTTTCAGTCATGGAAGTTAAAACTTATCTTTAACAATAGGAATTTTTGTCCATTTTGTTCAGTGATATGGTCACATGACCTAAAACAATCCCTGGAACTGAATACACTGACATGGACACATGGCTTTGATTATTGAAAATTGGGATAACAAAAACACTACTGGAAAGTGCAGGGTTCATAAGTAGGATCTTTCAAAACCTGGAGGCTGTGGTGACAGGAGTGATATAAAAGGGTCTTTAGTGGTGAACAGTTATGAGGATACAGGCCAGAGGCTCAAGTTTGCATTTCTTCTGGTTAACAAAAGCTCACATTTTCTCCCCTGTCTGCCTCCCTAGTCACATCCAATTCCAGTGAAATTTTTTACACTTTTCCCCTTAATATGCTACTTTTCCTCATTCTTTGAGGCTTAAAACAGTTCAGCATCCCTCAAAAGTGAAGAAGCTGAGACAGGAAAGGGACAGTGCCTAGCCGGAGCCCACACAGCAGATCAAGGATGGATACAGGGAGCTCCCTGGTGGTGTAGTGGCTAAGGCTTCGGCGCTGTCAATGCTGCGGCCTGGGTTCGTTTCTCAGCCAGGGAACTAGCCACATTAAAAAAAAAGAAGAAGAAAAAAAAAGATGGATACAAAAAATGAAGGATGTCAGTTATGAGAACTACCTGGGATTGGTGTTTAAAACATCCCCACCCTGAATCAGAAGCTCTGGGGATGGAGGGGGAAATGTGCAGGCCTAGTGAGCTCCCAGGGGATCCTAAGACAAGACAAAATTCGGGTCTTACTCAGACTTGACTTTCCTACCTTTCCCTCATGCCTCCTTCTCAGGCTGTAATAGAAGTCAGAGATGCTGCTGTCCAAAGAATGAGGTCCCCGATCCCATCTTCTGCTCTCTTCTCACTGATCCCCCTCAGCTCTCTCACATGCTTGTTCCCCTTTCCAAACGGTTCTATCTCATCCCCACCAACTGCCCTCCCCCTTAGCCTTCAAGCTTCCCCCTCACCTACGGACATCAAGGGCCTCCTCTCTTCCCTCGCCAAGCTCCTCTGGCCTTCTTTCTACCCATATGGACAATAATTAACCCCTGATCTTTCCAGCTACCCTCTCCTTGGCCCCATCCCCGCAAACCTCCTTCCCAAAGAACCCACCCCTTCCCAAACCTTGGCCTCCTTCTTGCTCTTCAGACCGACCCTTTATGGCCCTTCCCTTGGCTCTGCTCCCTCATCAGGTATACACAGGCCAGACTTCTCATTCAGAAGGTTCCGGATCTTTCAAAACGTCTAACCTTAGACCCGGACCTTACCATTGAACTCTCCTGGGGCCAACCCTTTAAGATGATCCCGACTCTCCTTCAACTCTCCCCCAGCACCGCTCAATAAGTAATACTTTTCCCTAATACTCTCGCTTTCAGGCGGCCCGCATCCCCGGGCCTCTCCAATTTCCCGATGCCCTAACATACCAACCTTTCCCTGACACGCCCTCTTCAGGTGGCCCCACCCCTCCAGGCCTCACCTTAAACACACTCGGTTCAACTGCCTTCAGCCCGCGTCCACCTTCTACCTGGCCCTCTCCCGTTGGCGAACGCCGCCCCGCGCCCTCCAGCGGCCCGCTGCCTGCGCTCTTGCGTCCTGACTGCGCCCCCGGCCGCCTCAATGTCCCCCAGGCTCACTCCTCTGCAGCCGACCGACCCCGCAAGGCCGTGGGGCCAGAACGTGAGACACGCGCGTCGCCCCTCGGCCCCACTTGCCTCGCACCAGTCCCGAGCGTCACAGCCGGAACCCTAGCCACTCGACTGCAGTCCCAAATTCGCGCCACGGAATTCGCGCGCAGATTTCGGCGGCGGGGGGCGGGGCCGCGCTGAGGGGCGGGACCCGGAAGCTATCCGCGCCGCCGCCGCACCGGGGGCGCTGTGAGTTGTAGTCTCCAGGGCTGGAGGCTGCCAAGAGAGGGAGTGAAGTAAGGTGAGCCCTCCCGCAGAGCACGCTGGAAAGAGGCCCGCGGCTTCCCTGGCTCTGGACCGACCGACGTAGTTGCGAGTCCCCGGAGTGACTGGCGGGGAAAGAAGGAGACTGGGGGTGGGAAAAGCCGCTGCGCGAGGCACGACGGGAAGAGAGGCGCGAGGCCGCGTGGGGCATCCCGGGAGCAAGGGCCTCGGCGCGGGGCACTGTGGGAGGTGCCGGGGGCGGGTAGGTGAGTGAGGTGGGGCGGGAAGGGTGCACCTCTGGGGGAGGGGAGAGGCACAACTGGATGGGACAGCGGGGATAGAATGGGCTGCGGTGGCCAGAACTGGCAGGGACTGAGGAGACAGGAGCGGTCTGATAGGGGCTGCAGCAGCGGGGAGGTGCATCTTGACGCAGGGGAGCATCTGGGGGGATGAAGCCCATCTGAGGACGATGGGCCCTGGCTAGGACGAGGACGCACCTCTAATAGCTGTAGTTGGGAGGAGAGGGCCGGAGCTGAACTGGGAAGGTGCATCTGGTTAGGAAGGGGCCATAGACGAATATTAGTGACACTTGTGAGAATTAGTCACAAGTGAATGGGGCACTCACCGGTAGGGGATGTGGGGCAGACAGCTGGATATGGAAGCATTTCTGGGAAGCAGGACCACAGGTGGATGTGGCCACCTGTAGAGGCCACACCTGGGGGAGGAGCAACAGCTGCATATCAGAGACACATGTGGGAAGAAGGGAGCCACAGGTGCATGAAGAATGTGAGGAGTTGAGGGGTCCATGAATGGATATAGAACATATCTGAAGATAGAACATCTTTAAAGGCGAGCACAACTGGATGTGGGTTAAAGCCAAGTGTAGACAAATGGAGGGAGAGTTCCATATGAATGGAGATTATTGCCACCTGTAGGAGAAACTTCAGGAGGAGAGGAGGTCTTAGCTGGACATTGAGAATACATTTGAGGAGTCATCCACAACTGAGCTTAAGAGTCATATTTTAGGAGAGGGACCCCACCGGACCAGGGGGCCACATCTCACATGTGTGGAGAAAGAAACTAGAGTTGGAATTAGGGATTAGGATGACAGGCCCTAATGGTCCCTGGAATGATGCAATGGGTGGAAGGAGGCCAAAGATGAGGTGGAGGTTTATATCTAGAGGTTAAGGGGAGTGCATCCCACCCTAGGTCCCACCTGGATAGAGGCACCAATACCCAAGAGGCAGGCCAGAAATAGGGATAGTGGCATACTTCTCATGGGGATGGGTCTGATATCCATGTGTCCACCCCTCTTCCACTCAGGCACCCCAGGATGGAGCCCCCACCTAGCATGGCAGTGGGGCAGGAGGAGCAGGAGGAACAGGAGCTGCTGGAGCGGGCCTTCTTCTCGTGGGCTGAGTTCAGCCGCTTCTTTGATGCATGGTGCCAGCAGCGGTTAGCACTCTTCTTCATCCAGAGCTCCATGCACCTGACACGCTGCCACTGGGCCAGGTTGCCCCCGCTCTACACGCTCATCGACGTACTCAAGTACAGCTACGTGCGGCTCGTGTGCAAGGATGTGCGTGCTCCCAGCCGGCCTGCCATGGGGTGAGTGAGCTGAACCACCATCCTGCTGGTTGCCAGGAAATAGGAAAGCAAGGGGGAAGGGTAGGCCCAGAGCCCCCTCAGAGATTGGAAGAGAGAGATGCCAACTAAAACAGCTAAATACACCTTACAGAGAGGTTGAGAGAGTCAAGAAAGGAAGCTTACTGAGAGTGGGAGATTAGACAGGATGCTGTAGGGACAAACAAACACAGTGAGAGACAAGGTGGGCTCCACTTACAGACTTTATACCAGAGACCTACTAAGAGGCAGGGAGTAAGTTAGATGCACACACCCAAAAGACAGAAGAAGAAAAAAGACACAGAAAATTCCAGAAACGTGGAGACATGGAGCCAAAGACATCAGAGACAGCCAGCAAAACAGGTAAGAGCCAGGTTTTGTACCCATACAAAGTGATGAGAGACAGAGCTACAGAGAAACCATAGGACAAAGATAGAAAAGATCCATCCATTCAGTAAATACAGGGCCAGGCTAGGGATTGTTCACGGGGCAGAGGGTGGGAGGGGGGTGATGGCCGGTGTTTGAGCAAGACAGACAAATTCACTGCCCTTCAGGAATTTTCAGACTAAGCAAGGAGATTGACATTATATGAACAAGCTCACATAATATACAAGCTATTCATAATATAATGAATATATAACAAGCTGCAGTAAGGGCAAGTGAAAAATCCAAAAGTGAGCTGAGAAACACACCCAGGTGCCAAGGGTGTTTTAATAAACCCTGATCTTAAAGTGGGAGCATTCCCCAAATGTTGGGTTTCTAGCTTCCCTTGAAACACAAGAAGAAGCTGAGCCCACATTCCCGTGTGGCAGACCGTCACACCAGTTAGACCAGGCATTGGTGCTCAGGTTTGTTGCATCCCCCACTACTATCTGCCACCTCATACTTAACACTGCCACTTCCTTGTTTAGTCTGCCTGGCTATCGTAGGTGCATGAGTTTACGACCGTGGGTCGGGGAGCCATAGATGAATAGAGTGCCTAAAATCAGGCTGTGCTTTCTGACTGCTTGAGATGGGCTCTACTACTTCCTGGGTGGGCAACAGACTTTGCATCCCCAAGCTTTGGTTTTCTCATCTCTGAAATGGAGTTATGGCAGCACCTGCCTCATGTGGCTGTTGGGAGGTTATCCTGAGACCATGCACAGGAAGGCGCTTACTTAGTCGGTGCCTAGAATGTGGGGCAGCTGAGTAAATTATTGCTATTATAGGAATCAAGCACAGACTCCTAGGTGCAGACCACAGCTCTGCTGCTAATTATCCAGTGATATTGAGCTAGTGACCTTTTCTGGGCCTCAGTTTCCTCACTTGAAAATGGAAGAAGTAATGATACTGATCTGATAGGTTTCTGAGGATCAAATGAGCCAATACATGCAGACCATTCAGATGAGTTCCCAGCACAGAGTGAGCTGTCTCTAACAGCTTTCCTTGCCCATAGTTATTTCATCATTGATTGAGTCTTCTAGGAATAGAGACCCCAAGATCTGGAAGCAGAACAGCATCAAACACTTCTCATCACACAGAAATCTAGATCGTTAGAGCTTGTAAGAAGCTTAGAACCCAATCTAGAATCTCTCTTTGTTAACAGAATCCAAGTCAAAGTAACACTATTGAACACCTACTGTGTGCATGCTCTTTGCTAGGCTGGTCTCTGCCCGTGAGGAACTCAGAACCTAGTGGAGGAGACAAAGACCAAAAAAACGAAAAAGGGGAATAGTAGCCCACAGTAGTGAGAGAGATGGAGAAGGAGGAAAGAGTGGTCAGCTCCACCTGAGAGCTTACAGGGCGGTTCTGGAAGCATTCCTGGATCAGAGGGAGCCAGAGGGTGTGGGGCCTGGGAGTGGCAGGCTGTGGAAAGGGTTTGGCTTGATGGCTGGATGGACAGTGAGACGGTCCCTGGATGGGGAACTCAGGAATGGGGGTCGTCGATGAGCTGCTTCAAGGACGACCTGGGGCCATCACTTGAGAGCCCCTCTATGCTCCCAGCTGCTCAGGGGCTCTGTAGTGTCACATCCCAGGGACAGTGCTGGGCCAAGGTTTGAGGCTGGAAAAAATTAGTATGAGAGATGTGCTAGAATGGTGTGAAGGCCCAGACCTGCAGGGCTGAGTCCAAGGACTAAGACTTTCTCCTGGGAGCTGTGGGGAGCCCCAGGAGAGCTGTGAACAGAGTCAGCTCTACGTGTAAGAAGGTCCCTCTGTGGCCGCATAGGGAATGGACTGGGGGAGAGAAACAGGATGCCAAGGAGGATGCTGGGGCTAAGGGTCCAGAAAAACCCACAGAAAGGCTTTCCTGCCAGCCATTCCTTCCCCTTTTCCCAGAGGTTGCACAGTGACGTCCCCAAATCACAATCCTGTCTTCCTCTCCCCTGAGCTCAACCTTTCCCAACACACCAGCCTTTGAAAACACAAAGATCTTGAGAAGTCTGAAAGATGAAAAAGAAATGGCCAAGTGGAATATAAAACAAACCAAAACAGTGGTACTTTTAGAAGAAAAAAGATGTTTCAAAAACAGTAGCTACTTTCTATCAACTGTTTACTATGCACTAGCCCCTTTCCTAACATCTTTACATAATTTAATCCTCTTACCTAGTCCTCTCAAAAAGCCTGTGAAGTCAGTATTATTATTAGCTCCAATTTCCAGATGAGAAAACTGAGGCACAGAGAAGTTTAAAGGACTTTCCCAGAATAACACAACTGGTAAGAGGGAAAATCAGGATTTGGACCTGCACAGTATGAACACAAAGCCTATGCTTTTAATTACCACCCTATCTCCTCCCTCCGTCTCCGTCTCTGTCTCTGTCTGTCTCTCTCTCTCTCTCTGTGTGTGTGTCTCTCTCACTCTCTCTTTATCCCTCCCTCCCTCATCTTTATTTCAATCATGGATTATCAGTATGAGAGTTGGTCTTAGGTGCCATGCTGTTTGTACATTCATCCAAGAGGTTGGTTTTGAGCACCTGCTGTGTACTGGGTGAATGTATTTTAGATGCTGGGGTTTCAGTGAGGGTTCTCCCCGTTCATTGAGGATCATACATTACAGATGGGCATCAGTCAAACCATCACTCCAATGTATGATGGAATCTGCCCTATCCAGGAAGGCCTCCTGGAGAAGGTGATGCTGACTCTGAGTTGTGAAGGATGAGTTGGAGTTAACTAGGTGAAAAAGATGTTTCCTGAAGAAGGAAAGAACTTAAAGTAGGTTGGTGGCAGTGAGAATGGCAAACAGTAGATGGTTTGGAGAGTTTAGAAGGCATGATGGACAGGACTTGGTGATGGGTGGTTTTGAGGGGATTTGTGATGTGCTGGGCGCCTGGGGTTTATACAGTGGGATCCAGTCATTCGCTTACTGAGCACCTCCCAGGGGCCAGGGGCTATTCTAGGTACCAGATAAACAAAACAGACAAAGTCCTGCCCCTATGGAGTTTACATTGAAAGGTGCATGGCATTATTTCCTCCTGCCTGGTGGAGAGAAGTGCAAAACGATGTGTTGAGACTGCAGTAGATGATTATGTGAGATACTGGGACTCCAGTGTGCTAGTCTGTTTCAAGATGGACAGCCTCACAGAAGAAAATTTTAAAAGTGTGACACACATTCACAAAACTGCACACAGCATATGTGTGAAACTTGATGAGTTCTCCCAAAATCCCCACATAGAGTTAACCACTCAAGGCTAACCACTATCCATCTATCACCAGCAGAGGTTAGCTTTGCTTGCTGTTGAACTTTTCTATTATTGAGAATCATGTGGTGAGTCCTCTTTTGTGTCTGGCAGGTTTGTGAGATCCATCCACATTGTTGGGAGTAGTAATGGTTCATTTTTATTGTTGATTAGTATTTTATTTTAGGAATATGTCGCAACTTATTTTCCTTCTCTGTTGTATATTTGGGTTGTTTCAAGTATTTGGCTAATACAAATGGCACTGCTATGAACGTTTTAGTACATAGTCTTTCAGTCCCCACCTTTGGACATTTGTCTTGAATGGAATTACTGTTCGCACGGGAGGCTCACGATCAGCTTTAGTAAGCCCTGCCATGCTCTGCTTTCCGAAAGCAGTGGTACTGTTTTACATGCCCATTAATGATAAACGAGAGTTCTAGTTGCTCCATGTCCTCATCAACACTAGATGTTATCAGTCTCTTTTATTTGATCCTGGTGGTGTGTCGTGGCATTTTCTTAGGGTTTAAATTTGTATTGCTTTGATGACCAATGAATTTGAGCACCTTTTTGTATATACAAAGTTCTAAAACATGGAAACCTGTTGATGGGTACATAAACATATGTGGGAATGCTAGATACCCAGTTTGGGTCTTGGCTACCTTTGGGGACAGAGTGGAGAAGGAGACTTTGTTGGGGCAGGGTTCGCAGAGGGGCTCAACTTTTAATTTTGTTTTTGCTAAATTAGAAGCAGATACAGGAATATCTGAAATGTTTTTTAAACTTGTTTGAGGTAGATAAACCATTCACTCACTTTTGATAGAGCTGGGGTAGTGGGTATGGAAATACAGCCAATACAGAGGGCTCACCACATTCCAGACACTGTTTTTAAGTGCTTTCCATATATCAACTCTTTTAATCCTCTATGAGAAAGTTAGTATGACTATAACCTCCCTTTTAACATTTGAGGAAACGGAGGCACAGAGACCTAGGTCAGAACAGCTGGCACATTCTTAAGACCCTCTGCTCTTCTCTATGCTTGAAACCATTCTTAATTTTTAAAAATAATAATAATGAGAGAAAAGGAAGAAGAGGGCAGCAGGGTGATGTGATGGTGGCCATGGTCATTCCTCCCACAGGCACCATGAGGCCGGCTGCCCTGCCTTCATCATCGTCAAGCTGAGCCCACTGCGGGACCGCCTCGTGGTAACAGAGTGCCAGCTGACCCACTCGCACCCCGCCTGCCCCATCGAGTTTGCCTATTATTTCCGGCCGGGCCGCCTGCTGGCCAACACCTGCCTGCCAGTGCGCACCACCAACAAGATCTCCAAGCAGTTCCTGGCCCCCACCGACGTGCACCGCCTGCTCTCCTACTGCAAGGACCGTGACCATAGCGTCATCGATGCCCTGCGGGTGCTGGAGGGGCTCTTCCACACCGATCCTGAGGCCAAGGTGGGGTCTCAGAAGAGGCAGGCCGGAGGCGGGTCATTCATTCATCCATCCTCCCACTCATCCATTCACCCCTTTCATTCATTCCTTTCTGCGTTCATTCAGTTAGTACTTAACTGAGGCATTGCGGTTGCAGCAGCCAACAAGGCACACATGGTCCCTGCCCATAGAGAACTACTCCTGCCCAGCGCTGCCCAGTAAAACTTTCCGCCATGATGCGGAAATGGTCTGTGATTCTGCACTGCTCAGGCCTACTAGTAGGACCAAAGAACTGGATTTTTAATTTTATTTCATTGTAACCAAAATTTAAATAGCACTGATGGCTATTGGCCATCTTGCAGAGGAAGTACTAGAACTAGCTTGCAGTTGTAGTGGGAGAAACAAATAATAGATAAGACACATCCAGATGTGATACATAATGTGGGTAGGGTTGGATGCTAGTGAGAAGAGGATTCAAAGAGATGGAACACTTTTAACTCTACCAGACCTGAGGCCTGACCTAACTGTCCCCTATACCTGGGCTCCTGAGCATTAAAGAGAAAAAAACCAACATGATAGAGAAAAATGTTAGTTACATGCAAACAAGTGGTTAGAATAAGCTGGAACTTGGAGACATTGTAGAAAATAGGTCTACCTTTCATTGTTTTCACGTACTAGACAAAGTACTGAAAATTAGGTACAGCGGTATAGCGGCAGATTCGGAAATTACCGAAAAATCGGTACAGCGGTCTGGTAGGGTTAAAACTGAACTACACATATAGAAAATGCACAAATGGTAAGTTTAAAGTTTGATGTGTGTTCACAAAGTGAAAACATTCCTGTACCCACCACCCAGATCAAGCATTAGATGGGAGGATGCTACATTACATAATGTGGAGAGGGACAGTTAGTTGACCCCCATTCTATCTTCAGAGAGAAGCGAGTTCCAGGCAGAGGGATCAGCCAGTGCAAAGGCTCAGAGGCTGGCACAAGCTCCATGTGCTAGAGGGACAGCAGAATTCTCCATGAGGAATCTTTCTGCTGGTTTGATCCAACTTCAGGGCTGGGGTGGACATGAAGCAAGGAAGGAAGGAGAGAAGAAAAGATGGAAAGAAAAATGGTTTCTCCCCTGGCTGTGCTTTTCTTCCATGCATGGAGGTCCCAACTCAGGGTAAATGAGGAGTGAGCCTGAAGTAGAGATGGAGAGAGTGCTCTGGCCCTGACTCTGGAGGTATTAACCAGAATTATAAACACACCATGGCTGTGGCATCTGGGTTCAGGAAGAGGGGCTTCATCCCAACCTAAGTACCATATCTGTCACTTTTATTCACATTTTGTTAGCCAAAGCAAGTCACATGATGCTGCAAGAGGGCAGAAAAGGTCCTTCCTGCCAAGGGCCCGGGACAGGAGAACCACGATTACTTGGCCGATGGCAGATGATGACCACAGACTTACAGAGGGCTGTTACACCAACAGTTTCCCTGAGCCCTGAGGTCAGGTCTCCCCTGCTCCAGAATCACACAGGCCTGTCGCAGCTCAGACTCAGTCTTTTTCTCTCTTCAGGGCTCCCAAAAAGAATGTTCTCTGTGCCCATACCCTCTTTTTATATCAGACCAGCCGATTTCAGGCAATACAGTTAACAGCCAGAAACTTGACTTCATTTATATTGCCATGTGCTAAAAGCTTCAAGCTGTGCCGTTTACTGGTTCTGGGGCATCCAGTAAGTTGTGAACAAGTTATTTAACTTCTTCGAGCCTCAGTTTGTTCATCCATAAAGTGGAGATAATAACAGATACTACTTTGTAGGATTGTAACAAAGGGTTGTATAGGATTAAGAGAGTGTGTGTGTGTGTGTGTGTGTGTGTACACGTGCCTGTGTGTGTAAAGAATAGTATCCAAAAAATAGGAGTGTTTTGGCTATTATATTCCCTCAAGTTTTTCTTCAGGACAGTCTGTAGAATAGGACTGTTCTAATGTGTTATATGTATAAGGAGGGTGTGTGCTCCTGTGTGGCAGGAGGTCTGGATGGAAAGTGTCGTCCAGTGCGGTCTCTGATGTTCACATTTGTGGAATCCATCAGTGGTCAGTTGATCCCAGTGCAACCGATTCGTGTGTCTGAAATGACACTGACCCTCATTTGGGTTCTCAGATCGGCTCCTTGCTGGCTGCTCCATCTTCACATGTGCACTGCCTCCCACTGTCTTTCAAACCAGAAAGCTCTATGTCAGGCCTATGTGATCACTTCTGTGAGGGCCCCAGCTACCTGGGTTCAAATCTCAGCTCTACTGCTTACAACCTGTGTGGCCCTGGGCAAGGACCCGAGAGCCTCTCTGGGCCTCAGCTGGGTAAGACCAGTACATGTCATACAGGGTTTCTATGCAGATGGAGAGAGTTAATGCCTTGGAACTGTGCCTGGCACAGAGAAATGGCTTCATGTATGGTGTTTCCTCAGCACATTACACCTGAAGTCATCTTGTATATAATTCTTCATCCTTGGTTTACAAGCTATCTCTTCCCACTCTAAGATATCACAGTGACTCTCCTTGGTGCCTGAACCAGGACTTGGCACATCATATTTGCTCAGTAAATAATTGGTTGATACATTCATTCATTTATGTATCCTCCACCTTCATCAAATGTCACCACACCCCTTAAATGTCACTAGTCCATCTCCCCCTACTCCCCTTTTTTTTTCTTAACCATTCTTAATGACCCAGACTTGGACCCCAGCCCCACCACTTGTTACCTCTATGACATTGCACAGCCACTCCCCTGGTGTAGTCGGCTCCCTGGAGTTCAATGAGGATTCACAGAACTCAGAAAAGCTGTGACACTCATGCTGCAGTTTTTTACAATGAAAGGATGCAAGGGAGTTCCCTGATGGTGTAGTGGCTTAAGGCTTCGGCGCTGGCGCTGTCAGCGTTGCGGCCTGGGTTCGATTCCCAGCCAGGGAGCTACCCACATACCAAAAAAAAAAAAAAAAAAAAAAAAAATTGTGAAAGGATGCAGATGACAATCATCAGAGGGAAAGGGCACCCCATGGGGAGAGACCAGGCATGAGCCTCCAGTTGTCTCTCCTGGTGGAGTCATGGACAGTGCCTTATTCTTGCAGTGAGGATGCGTGATGACATGCATGAAGTATTGCCAACCAAGGAGTGTCACCTGAGCCTCAGTGCCCAAGGTTTCTGTTGGGGTTCAGTCACATAGACATAACTGCCTGCCTGCCTGGCTGATCTTAGTCTCCAGCCCCTCCAGAGGTCAAGCATGGCCCAAGGCCCCCAGGTAAACAAACACTCTTATCAGGTAGGACATTCCAAGGGCTTAGAGCTATCTCTGAGGAGCCCTAGAAGTCTAACCTTTCTTTGGAATGTGCAGGGTTTGGACAACCTGGACTTGCTGAGATAGTCCTTTGCTACTTACCTGCAATCTTTCAGTCTCAGTTTTCATATCTGTAATATAAGGAAAATAATGGTCCCCTCTAAGCAGTGACCCTCGCTCAATCAGAAGGCCCCACACCAACCTCAGTCCCATTAGCCTTTCTCTTTAGCATGCCCTCCATTCTCAGGTATTAATAATTACAATAAACTGATCTCTTGCCAGGCACAGTTCTACATGCTTCAGTGGATTAACCCATTTAATCCTCAGAGTGACTTTACAATTTTGATGTAATTATGTTCCCTCCCTTTGCAAATGGGAACAGCTGAGGCACAGAGAGGTCAGACACTTTCCCTAAGTCACACAACTGGTATGCAGATTCACACAGCTAGTAAGTAGAAGATCCTCCAAGAACTCTAGACTATCCAGTCATCAGACTTCTCAGCTGAACTTAACACTGCTTGTGCTATTACTTACGGAGACCCCACCATTCCAATAGGGCAGGACTTGCATATGTCTTAGTCCCTTCTCCTCAAAGCTTAGCACACAATAGTGTCAGGCACACAATAGGTGCTCAGGAAATGCTATTTAATCAACAAATGGTTATTCACAAAAAAGTCACATGCCCTCTTTACAAAGAAAACTCAAGGTCAGAAATCTTATGTCTTCCCGTTAAGAATGTAAGTCAGCTTCTAATTAGTTGAGTGCTTGCCAGCCCCAGACAAGTCTCAAGGCAAATACATTTTGCTGTGTTTGCTCTTCTCGGATTTCTGACTCCCAAGGAGAAAAGATAAGGACTTACTTAATACTATAGAAACATGTAAATTTTTCAACTCATTATGCCTATTACAACTTTTTTTGAGATATTATTGACATACATTATATTAGTCTCAGGTGTACAACATGATTTGATATTTGTATATATTATGAAATGATCACCACAGTAAGTCTAGTTAACATCCAGCTATGTCTATCTTTATGTTAGTTTCTAGATAGTGCTGTCAATGATGGAAATGTTCTAGATCTGTGGCATCCCATAGAGTAGTCACTAGCCTCAAGTGGCTGTTGAGCACTTGAAATTTAACTAGCATGACTTGAGGGATTGAGTTTTTATATATGTAAAGTGATCTAATATTGATCTAAATGTCAATACCTGCATGTGGCTAGTGACTACCAATTTGGTCAGAGCAATTCTAGATTGACTCTTCTGCTGAGATAAATCATAAGTAATCTTGTAAAAATTCAATGATTGAAAAAAATATAGTGGTGTCATAACTAAATCAGTGGTAAGCTTACTCAGATTTTTTGTAAAATTTTATGAATTCCAATACTATTTTAAGATGCTGAGTGTATGATTTTTGCGTTAGGAAAATAACTTTCTTGTTTTCTTTGGATTCTAGTAGACTTTTTTTTTTCTTGAGGTTTGTTTGAGTTTTTTTATCCCCCTTGGAAGCTGAGAACTATGCAGTGCTTTTCAACTGGTCTTGTAGGATGAAATCAAATTATGGCAGAACAGTTTGAGGAGAAATCTGTGCTTAAACTGTATTTCAATCCTGGTTCTGCAGCTGTGGGTCAGCTCCAGCAGGTACTGGCAGAAGGAGCCCTGACTCATAATCTCCATGCCCCATTAAGTGAATTTGGTGCAGTAATAATGAGGCTAGGGTGGCTGAGGCCAAGGCAGGCAAGAGGGACATAAGATGAGGTTCAAGGGCCTGATTGCCCAGCCCGTAGCGTGGTGTGTGAACTCTGGCTTTTACTTGTGTAGTGGGGAGTGTGATAGGAATTCCTGGGCAGGGTTTTCAAGCAGGGGAAGGGGTGAGCTGGTTGGAATTTTGGGGGCTCGAGTAGAAACAGGCAGCCCAGTGAGGAGGCAACTACAAGAATCCAGATGAGAGATGGTGGTGGCCACGGGGGTGGGGAGAAGTGGTCAGATTCTGGACTCATTTTGAATGTCGCTTCTAGGACTTAGGGATGCATTGCGTGCAGAGGGTGGAGAAAGAAGGAAGCCAGGAATCAGCCCTGAGTGTTGGGGCCAAGCTGTGGAGTAGGTGGTGGACATGGGCAGGTTGCAGGGAGTAAGAAACAAGTGTGGCTTTGGGCTGCTAGTCTTGACAGATGTGTGAGCTGTCCAAGGGGTCATGTTGCTGCAGAGGCAGTTAATTAGGTGGGTCTGGAGCCTGGACATACAGAACTGGAAGGTATCAACTCAGAGGTGATGGCAGTTGTGTGACTGGATGAGATCACGTTGGCAGAGCCTAGAGATGGGAAAGAGGAGAGGCCCAGGTTGGGCACCACGACATTTAGAGATGTGACAGAGGAGGACAAGCAAAGGAGACTGCAGAGGAGATGCATGGGAGGAAGGAAGAACACCGGGCATTTTCAGGGTGACAGAAGCCAAGAGAGATATGTATTCCAGAAAGGAGGTAGGGTCACCATCCTGAATGCAGCTGAGACTCAAGTAAGACTAGTAATAGCTGGAATTTATTATATGCCAGCCATCGTGCCAAGCTCTGGACACAAATGATTTCATTTTAGCCTTACCACAACCTGTTAAAGAGTCATTATCAACCAATGTCACCCCAATAAGTTTAACAATTTTTAAAAAGGCATTATCCACATTTGGCAGACAAGAAAACTGAGGCTAAAATGCAAGAAGAAGTCATTTGCTCAAGGACTCACAGCTAGGTAAGAGGACAAAATCAGACTGTGTTTCCTAAAACTCCACTCCAGAGATGTGGCCAGTGGGTATCACCACACATTCACACACACATATACTCACTCATTCAGGATGTGCTGAGTTGCTGCTTTAGGCTAAGAGTCATTCAAAGAATCAGGGGTGCAAAAGTGAAATGCAACAGTATCCTTGTGGGGCTCACTTACATCTTAGGAAGGGCAAACAGGCAATAAGCAGATCAACATTTAAAGATGTGACACACTTCAAGGTGGTAAGTTCCATGTCCAAAAGGGGCTAGAGAGAGGTGGGGTGTTTGCTTAGCTGGGATGGTCAGAGAAGACATTTATGAGGACGTAGTCTTGGAGCTGAGATGATAATTAATAACAAAAACTTGGAGAGCACTTACAATTTGTTGAGTATTTAATAATGTAATTTGTTCTAAACAATAATCTCAATTATTTAATTGATTTCATCCTTCCAATCACAGAGATATTCTCATCATCATTTTACAAATGAGATGGAGGTCAGGAAAGTTGCTGGAAGCCACACAGCCTGGAAGTGAGGTCTCTGAGATCTCAGCTCAGGCAGTCTGGCTCCAGAGGCTGGACCTGACTCTCCATGCATGAGGGAGTGAATAGTAAGTTCCTAGAAGAGGAAGTTGGGGAACAGGAGATTAAGGAGGAAACTGAGGTACAGAGAGGTTAAATCCACAAGGTTAGAAAGTGGTAGGGCCAGGACTCAAACCTTGGCAATCTGGCTCCATGGTCTGTTTTCTTACTAGACCAGTGGCTCTTACACGTAAGTGTGCGTGGGAATCTCCTGCAGAGCTTGTCACAATAGATTGCTGTGCCCTGCACCTGAGTTTCTGACTCAGCAGGTCTGGGTTGGGCCTGAGAATATGCATTTCTGTCAAGGTCCTCCCAGGTGACACTGATGCTGCTGGTCCAGAGCCCACACTTTGAGAACCACTGCCCTAGACTGCCTCTCAGTGCATGAAAGAATAAATATCTCATTCCCCGTAAGGGAAACGGGCTCAGAGTGGCTATTTAGTGTGCAAAAGCCACAATTAGATGGTGGTGCCAGGATCGCAGACCTAGGATATCGGCCTCCATAGTCCTGCACTGCCTCCTGCCGGTCAGAAAAAATAAATGCATGCCCACAAGAATGAATGGATTTCCATTACCCGGATAGGGAAATCGAGGTGTGGGAGCTGGGGCGGCGGCGGGGGGGAGGGGGCACTCTGGCGTCCTCTGACCTCCTTCCCTGCCTCCCTGACCCTGCCCACAGGTGAAGCTGGTGTTCATGGAGAACCAGGCGGTGGTGGAGACCGTGTTCTTCCTGACATCGCGCACGCAGGCGCTGCTGCGGCGCTTCCCGCGCATGCTCCTGGTGGACCGGCTACCTGGGCTGCAGGGCGCGCTGGACCTGCTGGCGGTGCTGTGTGTGGATGGCATGGGCCGTGCGCGCCAGGCCGCCTGCTGCGTGGCGCGCCCAGGGACACCGAGCCTGTTGCGCTTCGCGCTGGCCTCGCTGCTGCAGAGCGCGCCGGACGTCAAGGGCCGAGTACTCTGCCTGACGGCGGGGCCCGAGGTAACCGCACAGCTGCCGGCCGTGCGCCAGCTGCTGCCGGGTGCACGCGTGCAGATTTGCCGCGCGCAGGGCCTCGAGACGCTCTTCAGCAAGGCACAGGAGCTGGGCGGCGCGGGCCGCGAGGACCCAGGCCTCTGGCCACGCCTGTGTCGCCTGGCTGGCGCTTCGTCACCCGCCACTTACGCCGAGGCTCTGGCGGAGCTGCGCGCCCACGGCCCGGCCGCCTTCGTCGACTACTTCGAGCGCAACTGGGCCTCCCGCTGCGACATGTGGGTGCGCTTCCGCGCCTTTGAGGCGGCCCGCGACTTGGACGCATGCGCCCTGGTTCGCAGCCACCGCCGTCGCCTGCTGCGCCGCCTCAGCCCTTCCCGCAGCATGGCTCAGTGCCTTCGAGACCTGGTGGCCATGCAGTGGGCCGATGCGTCCGGAGAGGTGGCACCCGATAGCCCCCACGGTGGGGAACCTTGGCTGGAGGGTGAGCTGGAGAGGGGAGCCCCGGCGGAGAATGAGAGAACGAAGGGCCTGGAGAACAGACACTGGGAAGGGGCCTTGAATGAAGGAAGTATTTGGAGAGGCACCCATTTAGAGGAGTGGGCCAGAGAACTGGAGACCAGAGACCGGGGAGGGGCTCAGTTAGAAAGTGAGAAGGGAAGAGGGTTGCAAATCCGGTATTGGAGAGGGGTCCAGTTAGATAACCAGAAGGTGAGAGGACTAGAAGAGAATGTCTGGCTAGGGTCCCAGTTGGAAAATGAGCACTTGAGAGGGCCAGAGATTAAAGCCTGGAGGGGGGCCTTGTTGGAGGGTGAGGAAGATTGGGGACTAGGAGATTATGTCTGGAGGGGGGCCCAGTTGGAGGACCAGGGGCTGAGAAGATTGGAAGGGTATACCTGGAGGATGGCTCAGTTGGAGGATGGAAGCATTAGGGTTCTGGAGACCACGGACCAGAAAAGAACCCAGTTTGATTATGAGACAGCCAGGAGTCTTGAAAGGAAAACCTGCAGGGAGGGCCAGTTACACAATGAAAGGGCCAGTGGACTGAAAACTAGAGACCAGAAGGGGCCTCAGGTGGAAGCAGAGAAGGGAGAGGGGCTGAAGGTCAGATACTGGAGGGGGGTCCACTTGGAGAAGCCCTTGGAATTAGTTCCTGAGAATGGAAACCAAAGGTGTCCTGAGTTGGGAGATGAATGGCAGAGAGGGCCAGAAGAGAGAGGAGTGAGGTTGGGGGTCAAAAGAAGAAGGGACCTGAAAAATGTAGTTCTGGTCCAGCCAGGGGACACAATGGTGACAGGTCTGGAGAATGGAGATGGAAGAGGAGCCCCGTCTGGGGACTCCAAGAGCAGAGGAGGGCAAGGAAGGGAGTGTGGGGACACAGGAGGGAGGTTTCTAGGGCTGAGAAATGGAGTCACACATGGCACCCCCATGGGAACTGTGTTTGAGGATGATTCAGAATGGGCAGTGTCAAGGAGAGTATACCTGGCCACAGGGGAGAGCCTACAGGAAGGAAGTAAAGGAGAAGTCCTAAGGGAACCAAAGAGGCCTTGCTGCCCCTTAGGAGAAAAAGAGATGGACTGGGAGCCCCTGGCCAAATTCCGAGCAGCCTGTGGGCCAGAGCTGGCAGATCTGGTGGCTGAAGAACTGGCCTTTGCCAGGCAGCACGGAACCTGGGGTTTCCATCTGACTGGAACTGGCTTTGCCCTTAAGGATGGCACCTCGGACTTCTTCTTGGATGGGGCCCTGACACGCTGCAGCTGCTCCATCCATGCTACCCGGCATCTGCCCTGCCGCCACCTCTTTGCAGCACGCCTCCTCACGGGGGCAGCCTTATTCCATGTGGACCTGCTCAGGGACTGCTGGGGAGAGCCCCCAAATCCTGACCCTCGAGCTTCTGCCTGCCACCCACCACTGTGAGGGCAGGAGGGCATTCTTTGATCCCAAAGATAACAGGGCTGAAGCCAAGGAGGCTACCACAGTCCTGGCCACCTCCTGGGTCACCCAGGGACCTCTTCTTGGCGGTTTGCCTTTCTGGGTCCTACGGGTAGTTGACCATGGTCTCCAAGGTCCTGGAGCCACAGGTGTGGAAGATGGTGGCCAGGATGGATTTCTGAGGGCTTCCTCAGAATATGAGAAAGAGGTATAGACAGGGTCAGGCCAGAAGAGAAGGAAGAAAGAAGGGGGACAACTGAGGGAGGGGAACACACCAGGCTGTGGGGAGAGCCTGACAAGTGTAGACTGGTCATGTCCAGGGAGTGCAGGGGGTGAAGGGAAAAATCAAGGAAGAAAGAGGACAAATGAAGAAGAGTTAAGGGTGGGGGGGACACACAAAAAGATATAAATGGAGGGGAGAGGGCAAGAGAAGAGGCAGAAACAATCACAGGGAGGCAGGAGAGGAGCGGGGTTGAGAAGGGAAGAAGGAGACACAACAAAGGAAAGGAGTGGGAGATGGAGAGACAAAAAAAGAGGGGGAGTGATTTGGGGATTCCCAAGGGCTGCAGGCTTGGGTCCCCTTTGCCTTCTAATTGGTCATCTCAGGGAGTGACAGAATAAGAGGAGGTGCTGGGAGTCTGTTGGAATGGGCTGGGGGCTCTCCAGCAGGGTTGGAGAGCCACCTGGATTGTGCTTCAAGGTTGGAATAAAACAGTATTATTCTGGTTTCCATGCTGAGTTCTTAGCTTCAGGGGAGGGTCAGAGGACCAGATCCGGAGGTAAATTGGGATGGTCCAGCATTCCTTCATTCTGTCAACAAGGCCTACTAGTAGGGGCCAGATGGGATGAGGGGGCCAAAATTGAATCCATCTCCATGGCAGCTCAGCTTCATCCTAAGTGACTTAAACCTTGACATGCCCCACATGCCCAGCTGAATCCCGATAGATCTCTGCTCAAATGCCACTTTCTCCTAAGTGCTATCCCAGAACAGTCTGTCTAAAGAGTCCCCCCCATTCCCCTTCTCAGCATTATTCTTCATTACACTTAACACTACCTGTAATTATACTACATTGCTCTTTAGCAGTTTAGCACAGTGATTAAGCTTATAGAGTACTCAGCCAGACAATCTTGGTTCAAATCCCAGCTCACTTACTTGCTATGTTACATTTGGTTGCTTTTTCTCTCTTTGTTACAGTTTGGGGGTAATAATAGTACCTATTAGAGGATAGATGAATGCGCATGTGTACCAGTGTCCTAACATTCCACTTCTCCAAAAAGACCTCAATTACCTATTAACATGTTGTTTTCTCCAGTAATCTGTGTTCACCGTTTTTATTAATAGTCAATCTGCCCCCCAAAATATAAGCTCTATTTTATTTCCCAATCTCTCCAGTACCTACAACAGTACCTGTGACAAAGTAAGCACTGAGAAAGATAAAAGAATAAAATGGCAGACTGACTAGAGCTGGTGCTTCATTGTGTTTTATCGTTGCTATGGTGACAGTGGATCCTGCCCGCAGATTGCCAGTTTCAGTAATCTTGTCCTAACCCCACCCGGCTCACCCATTGGCCACCCTGTCGCTGCTGTAGCTGCCAGAAAACTACAACTCCCAGAAGGGTGAACGTTTTCTTGCTAAGTCGGGCGTCTGCGCAGTAGAATCTGCTGTCCCGGCGCTCTACCTGAGCGCTTAGTTGGGGCATTAAGAATGGGGGCTGAAGAATGGGGAGGACCCTGTGCTCGCTGAGCATTGTAAGGGCCCCTTGTCTCTCCGGGTCAGAGGGGTCTGGGTTCCTGGACCGCCATCTTGACGTGAGAGGCGTGGAGGGGACCGCCCCTGTTTCCATGGTGACCAGACAGGCTCTTAGCGCAGAGACGACTGCTGCAGGAGATATGGTAGGGGAAACCAAAGGGGGCGTTGCCATGGTAACCCTGGAGCCGAAGAGGACAGGGGTAAGAGCAAAAGGGTTTAAGGCTGTCATGGACGGAAGTAGAGTGACAGCCAGAAAAATAGGGCACTTATGGAGGAATGGAGAGTGGATGGAAGAATCAGTTTGAGATAAGAGGAGTCGGGGTGATACTAGGGGAATTGGGGTGTATTGAAGGAGTGGGAGTGTTTCGGTGGATTCGTATGTAATGAGAGAATTTGGGGAGGTCATTGAAGAAATCGGTATGCTAATTGATAACGGGGTGCTTTGGGAGCAGTGGAAATATTGTAGGGAAAATTAGGATGTTCAACTAATTTGTCATTCAGAAATTATCTGTTGAGCTCCTACTTAATGTGCCAGGAACGACTAAATTTTACAAATGAGCAGTGGTGAGCAAGACAGACGTGACTATAGAGGGGTTTGGGGTTTTACTATAGAGGTGTTAGGGGACTCTTGGGAAAAGAGGATGTTGTACCCCATGGGAGACATGGGCAATTGAGAACTAGAGCTATAATCAGGGATTGGAGGGTTTACAAGGGAATTGGGTATTATGTAAATTAATTCTGGCACTATTTTAGAAGACCAACCAAGTATGTACTATCTGGCAAGCCCTGGGCATTCCTTGGTGGGCAAAGTCAGCATTGTAGATAGAGTTGTCGGATTTAGGGGGAAAGCAACCAGTTTAATTCAAATTTCATAACACATAGCATTTTAGTTACGGGTTTATCTGAAATTCAAATTCAATTAGACATCCTGTATTTTTACCTGGGAACCCTAATTTTTGGCAACTGGGATATTTGGGAAGAATGGATTAGTATATGGGTCGCAGGGCATTATAGAGTAATTGGGTTGCAGGAAGAGGAGCAGGAGATAGTCAAGAAAACTAAATCAGCACTTACTGTGTGCCCAGGGCTGTGCTAAGTGCTTTTGTTTTTAAAAGCTTTTTATTCTGAAAGTTTTCAACCCTATAGTAGGATAGGTGATATAATGAACTACTTCACCATCCCTGCTTTATATGAGCATCATATTGAAGCAGCACCACAACCCTCTAAGGTAGCATTACTCTTATGCCCCCACCTTGTGCACGATGACACTGAGGCACAGAGAAGTGGCAGAATCAGGAATCGGTTCCAGGCAGTCTAGTCCTGGTGTCTACCATGTAACATGTGAGTTCCCTTTGGGAAGTTTAGAGTAGGGAGTAGGACATGATGGGAATGACAAGAGGGTAGTAGGGTGTAAACTGGAAAAAAAAAAAGCTGTTTGAGCATTGTGCAGTTATAGGATTCTTATAAAGGCAAGCAGAGGCATGTGGAGAACACTGGGATGTTTGGGAAGATTTGAGAATTACAGGAAGGGGGAGTTCCCTGCTGATGTAGTAGCTTAAGGCTTCGGCGCTGTCAACACTGCGGCCTGGGTTCGATTCCCAGCCAGGGAACTATCCAAATTTAAAAAAAAAAAAAAAAAAAAAGAGAGAATCACAGGGAAAGTTTGGTGTTTTGAGGTGTAGTGGGAAGTTGCCTAGCTGAGTTATCTAATACAGTAAAAGCTAGCCACATTTGGCTAAATTAAATTAATTGAAATTAAATACAATTAAAAATTCAGTTTCTCGGTAGGTTAAGTTGATAGACTGGGTTTATCCTGTGCTCACTTCCTCCCATGACCACATAAGAATTACAACTAAATTATAGATCAGCGTGGAGAACCATCTGACGACTAACTGAACGGAACTCCTATAACTAAGGATATAAAGAAGAAGCCACATTGAGACTGGTACATTATTTTTTAAAAAAAATCAGTTCCTTGGTTGAACTCACCACATTTCAAGTACTCAGTGGCCCCACTGTGTTGGATGGTGAAGATCTAGAACATTTCCATCATCATCTCAGAAAGTTCTGTGCACCAGTGCTGGTGTATAGGGTGAACTGGGCTTTTACAGCAAGTATGGAGTTTCCTGGTTCGTAACTGTTCAGCAGTATCTCAGTGGGTTCCAGCCTGCTCCCCAAACAGGACCAGCTTGATCCATTTTTCACCCCTGCTGTTCCCTCTGCCAGGAATGTCTATCCAGCTCTTTGCACTCCAGGCAGAGAATTCCTTGGACAGCTCTATTTAAAGTAGCTGTCATCTCCTTTCTACCACCAGCAACTATCCCATCTCCTTGCTTTATTTCTTTCAGAAAACATCAGCATCTCAAATTATCTTGTTCATTGCTCATTTACCTCCTAATTGCCCATCTTTCCCACTAGGGGGAGGTCTCATCCTGTTCACCGTGGAAAATCCAGTATCCAGAATTGTGCGCCCGGCACAGACACTCCATAAATAATGTTGGTTAAATGAATGGAGGCTGTTCAGAATAAAAGAGCAGTGCTATTACAGGGGAGGTGTGGTGTCGCGACCTGCGCGGGTGAACAGGGGAACCTGAGGGGAGGCAACGGGGAATGAAGAAAAACACGCAGACGCAGACATGCTAGACAAGCTGGGACCAGGTGGTTCTCTGAGCTCGGATGGATCCACGGAGACCCAGTCTGGCAGCCGCATGCTTATTTTATAGGGTAAGTAATCGGGGAAAGTCAGGAAGTGTAGGAACAGAGAAATCTGTGCTGGATCTCTCGCCCAGGCCTTTACAGCATTTGTGGACAAAAACTCCACGGTTTGCCATTGTCCTTGTAGTTAATCTTGCTGCACCAACTGTTCTTTTACCTTCCTTGAGAGAGTGAGCCAAGAGTCATGTCCTTGGTTACTTCCAGAGGCCAAGCAGCCTTGCAACACGTGTGCCTGCTGGAATTTTAAACACGCAAGCCGTCTTGCTGAAGCCTGCTTTTTCACCTTGCCATGGCTTTCAGCTCACACGCTCCCTACAGTGTGGGTGTTAGAGAAATGGAGTCATAAGGGATCTGAGGGGGTACATAGGAGAGAAATTGATACCAGGAATTTGGGTGATAAAGGAGGAATTAGGGTACAAGAAGGTTAAGGAGGGACATTAGAAAGCAAATGAAGGGATGGTAGAAGGGCTTGGGATGTTCTATGGAATCTGTTGCTATTTGCAGGATTATTAAACTCCCAGTGCCTCAGTTTCCTCATCTCTAAAATGGGAATAATGTATCCATCTTGTACGTTTAAGGATTAACTGAGGTAACACATGGAATGTGTTTAGAAGACGGCCTGATGCCTCAGGACACTCTGCCGAGAAGAGTCCTTCCTCCCCAACCTCCACCCCTGCACTTTCAATGGCTCTCCTTTAGCAGAAAGAGTGCCTGAATGGAGTCACACACAACTGACTCCCAGTATGGCTCTGTCACTCACCCGTCGGGGCGCCTTCTTTCTGAGTCTGTTTCTTTGTGTAGAGAATGGGGATACTACTAAAGCTGTTTTTTGAGCAATGAAAACAAGGCTTATACTGTCCAGCATGTCAGTAATTAGTTGCTATATATCAGCCCTCCCCTTTTGTTTTTGAGACTGAAGCTGTGGGTTGACATTTGAGGGGAATCTGGTAATGCTGCACGGAGGGAGAGAGCTCCCCACGTTAGCCTCCTAACACGGATCAGTCTCTGGACCAGGAATTAGTCTCTGGACACTAAGCTGCTCCACATCCCACTGTGAATGGAAACTTCCGTGACCTGGAAGTATACCGGGACGGAAAGGTGCAGAAGGCAGCACTAAGGGAGCTGGGGGAGCAACAGGGGTGGGACGAAATTTGAGGAGACACCAGTCGAATCTGAATGGCCCCAGCGGTCCTCTCAGTCTCCAGTTGAACAGCGACTCTTCATGCCTTGCCCTCCTCCTTGGGTAATGCTCTCACTCGATGCCACTTCTCTTCGGCCACTCCAGGACACGCCAAGTTTCCAGCAGAGGGATGGTGTGCAGAAGCGACCCTTCAGCGGGCAGAACCGTTGTCTCGGAGATCTGGGAGAAATGCAGGGGGGAGAGGTAAAGGGGTCCAAACAGTTAGAAGAGGATCAGAGAGGCCTTCAAGAGACCCTTGTTTGGAGGAGGGGAGGGGCCTGGAAGAGCTTTGTCAGGAAGGCGGGGCCTCTGGCTGGGGGAGTTCGTTGGGTGGAGGGGGTGGACCAGTTCCTCCTGTGTCCAAGTGAAGGCGATGAAATTGGTTAGGAAACACCATTGTCTGCATGGGGAGATTCAGGATTCAGGCAGTGCTTGGGGTGACCTCTGCGTGTACAAATGGGAAGGGTCTGGGCGAGTGTGTGCGTGGGTAACAAGTTCAAATTGTGCCTTGAAATAGTTATATTCTGACAGAGGCTCTGAGAGGGCATATCAGCTGTGGGCGAACAACAGGACCAAATGCCTCACGGTGGCAGAGTTAAGGACCCACCTGCAGAAAGAGAGCCTGCCCGTTGGAACGTAAGATCCACAGGCAGATACATCGAGAGTGATGCTGGAGAGTATGCAGGGGCCGTATCAGAGGGGCCTGACGCTGCTGTCCCAGGGCGCAGGGGGTCCATAGAAGGCTGTGAGCAGGAGAGGAGCAAGATCAGCTCCAGTTACAGAAAGACCCATCTGGGGCTATGTGGGGGATGGACTGAAGTGGGAAGAATGGAGGCAGAGAGGCCGGAGAGGAGGCTGGGGTGATGATCCAGGGCGCCATGGGGACAGAGGGAACAATACAAGGGAGAAAGAAAACTCAGAAAGGATGGGGCTTGGGAACTGACAGATTCAGGAGGAGTAGTGAGGAGGAGGAAGGGAAGAGAACCTCCCTAGGGATCTGATGTGGGGATGAATGAAACCGTCCACAGAGGAGGAAGACTCCAAGGTCAGCACAGATGTCGTGAGTGTTAAGGACAGGTCATCCAGAGGGCTCGGGAACGAAGTCCCAGTGCTGTGAGCTGTGGCTGGGCATTGGTTCTGTGAGGGTAGTGGAGCTAGCTGGGGAGAGGGAAGTCAAGTGAGGAAGGCAGAGGTTCCATTCCAGAGAACATATTGTAAAGGACCTTGAATGACAGGTTGAGGAGCTTGTTTTTCTACTGTGGGTGCTGGGGAGCCAAGGGAGGAATGTGAGCAGGAAAGGGGCAGGAGCAACTCTGGAGGACAGAAAGACTCTTCAGGGGGGGATGGATTGGAGAGGGGTGACTGGAGGCATGGGGGCCAGGGAGGAGGCTGAGTGAGGACATCCATGAGGTGGGTTCAGGGCTGTGGGGATCAACAGAACAGTGTATAGTTGGTGGTTGAGGTCATGGGAATACCTCCCGTCCTGCTAAAGGGGGTCTTGGAGAGAGATGGCTTCCCCAGGCCCCCAAGGCAGATGAGACCTGGGAAGACGCCCCTCCTCCCAGTACCAGCAGCATGGAGATAGCCCTTTCTGTCACCTGAGATTCCCTTTGTCTCTCACTCAGTCCCCTTTGCCTCCTTGCCTTCTGGAGCTGACCAACAGCAGCCCCATGTCACCCTCACATCAGCACCCAAAGCCCAAGGCCAGATCAGGGACAGACCCCACTCCATGAAGGCAGAGATGGAGAAGTGGGTCCTGGAGACCCTCAAGACTGTCAGGGACTCGATCCATCTCAACTGAGGATCCACCCTGAGGAAGCTGAGGTCCCAGAAAAAGAGGTGAGCACCCCGACCCCTACCCCAGGAGTTGGGTCACAGTGGGAATAGAGATTCAGGTTGGATTACCAACTCACCACCTTCTGGCTTTGTGACCCAGCCCCTGGACACCCTGCTCTAAGACTCAGTTTCTGCTTCTGTGAAATGTCACCTTTCCTGTCATGGGGATTGTGAGAGATGGGGCTAGATTCAGAGCAGTTCTGCAACAAATAGGTTCATTGTTTTGGGACCTAGAACAGGAAGCATGATAGATGTGTGATCATGCTGGTTCTCAAACTTGAGAGGCATTCGAGAAAATGAGCAGTCCCTCTCTGCCTTCTCCCCTTACGTCTTTCAGGCCTTTGCTTCAGTGTTACCTTCTCAGTGAGCCTTCCCAAATCACCCCCTTTAAAGTGGCCTCTCCACCCAACCCCTGGCATTTCCTGTCCCCTTTTGTAGCTTCTCTTCTCAGGCTTCAAACTAGTCTTTATGAAAACTCATATATTTATGCTGGCTTAAATGAAAAAGTTGTATACTACTAGCTCATGTTAATCCAAATTCCTCTAGAGAAGCTGGTTTTAGTGAAAACTTTGGGCATACAAATTGGTTCCATAGAAAACTGTTGAATATCAGCTGATTTTAAATTATTGTGCAAAAGGCAGTGTTCATGAAAAGTGTTGCATTCAAACTAGTTCTAATGAAAACTCATCTGCCAGACTGAATATTTGTGGTTTTTTGTTTTTGTTTTTGTTTTTTCCTGCTGGGCCCAGTAAAGGGTAGAGTTTTGCCTGCTTTGTTCACTGCTCTATCACCTCCTGTAGTGCTTGGCGCGTGGCCAGCAGTCAGGCTGTTGAATGGTGAGAGTGTCCCCTCTCCCAGGGTTCCTGATTCAGAATGTTTTCAGTGACAGCCATGTGCCTGTGACTTCTCCCATGATTCTTCCCCCGTGTGGCTCTGAGGGCCACACTTGGGTCCAGCACAACCCTCTCCTTTCTCCAGTGAGGAAATTGAGGTCTAGAGAGGTATCTTGACTTCCTGGAGGTCACACAGCACGTGGGGCACACCCAGTGGAAGGGGAGGGCTGCGGCAAGGAGCCCAGAGAGAAATGATCTGGGCTTAGAGGAGGGCGGGGGCTGTGGAGTGGTGAGAAATGTGTTGGATTCTGGATGTATTTTCAAGACCGAGCCAACAGGCTGGCTGAGGGACTAGATGAAGGTGAGAAAGAGGTGTCAGGCTTTTGCACTGAGCGCTTGGCAGGAAAGAAGAAGTCTTTTGCTGAAATGAAGATGTCAGGAGGAACAGGAGTAGGGAGGAAGGTCGGGATTTTTATATTAACCCTTTAAGCTGCCTCGCCGCTCCCGGGGGGAAGTCCTCTTATCTGCCCGTCTTACAGACGAGGTGGCTGCGGCCCCAAGCCCAAGGTCACTCCGCTGGGCAGCGGTGGGATCGGGCATGATCCGGGGGCTGAGCCCTCTCATCTCTCCCAGGCGCCGGGCCGGGGGTTGGGGGGTGGGGGAGCCAAAGCGGAGGCTCCGGCCCTGGTACAGCTCATCGAGCGCACGGGGCGTCCTTGACGGTGCACCTACCTGGTTCCCGAGCCCGGGGCGGAGGAGCGCTCCGCGAAGGGCGAGGTGCCGGGCTCGCTCAGCCACGGTCCCGAGGTCTAGGAGGGGCTGGGCCGACCCAGGCGGTTCGGCTGCGCTGCCTGCGGGAAGGCTTTCAAGAGCGCGTGGGAGCTGCTGAGCCACGCGGCGATGCACCCCGCGGCGCGGCCCTTCTGCGGCGGCCTGGGTGCGGCCGCCTTCAAGCGCCTCTCGGACTGCAAGAGCCACCGCTGGGTGCAACAGCGACGAGCACCCTCACCGCTCGCCGCGACGCCTGCAGCAACCGGCAGGTGGGGAGCGGTAGGCGGGACCCAGGGCCAGGCTGAGGAGAGGTGGGGACTGCAGGAAGGAGGCAGGGCAGTGGGTCAGAGGTGGGCGGGGATTGCAGGAAAGGGTCCGGGAGGAGGGGGCGGGGTGGGAGGGGCGGGGCCTTGAGGAAAGGGCGGAGCTTGGCAGTGGACCAAAGGTGAGTGGGGCCTGCAGGAAAGGGACAGAGCAGGGCAGTGGACGGAGAGGTTGGGCGAGGTCTGAAGGGAGGGACGGAGCGTTTTGCGAATAGGGAGAGCAGCGGTGTGGACTGGGAGTGGAGCGGGTGGGGAGAGGCAGAGCCCGCAGGGAAGGGGGAAGATATGGGCGGCCCTAACGGGAATGGGGATGTGACCAGGCGGTGGAGTTGGGAGGGATCTTCAAATGGACTTGGAAGCAGGCAGGAAGGTGGAAGAGGTCTAAGAAAGATGAGAGGGCGAGGTCTAGAGAAAGTAGATTTGCCACTGAAGAGGTGGCATTTGGGATAGTCATGAGATAATAGGAAATAGGGATGGCTTTTTGAGGAGGGTAAGAAAGAGACAGAGGTCAGATCTGGAGGAGAGGGACCGGCAGGGAGGCAGTGGGGGTGGGGAGGTGTATTGAGGGCGTGAGGAGAGGAAAGAAAAGGGCTGGTGTTAGCTTGGAGACAGCACTGCTGTCTAACCCCACCCAGGATCCCTCATGGTAATGGGTGCTGCTCTGACCTCTTGGTGCCCTTCCTTGCGTGTCCAAGGGGACAAGAGACCCTGGAATTCTCTGCCTAAGGGACTCCAAGACTGCTTTGGGGACTGTCTCCTGATCCATCATCCCAAGGGTGCACTTTATTCCGCCAGCATATGCTGGTATGCACTCTAGACTGGAAGGGTGGCAGGGGCACTTGAACATATGGGGGAGTGCTGTCCATCTGTGCATGTGGCCTCTGTGGTGTCCTCTGAGAACTGGGAAGCTCGAACCAGCTCTCCTGGGTCTGGCATGGAACGCCGAAGATTCCAGAAATTATAAATTTGAACCTGGCCTTCCAGATCATTGTAAAGGTCTATTTGTTAAGGTAGAAGGAAGAACATCTTTTACTTAATAGTTTGATTTGTAATTTAAAATATATTTAGACATGTGGTATGTGCACCTCCATTTGGCCTCTTCCCTGGGGACCCTCAAGTATTTGGGGTGAGTCTACTTGGAGAGGGGTGTCCTGCAGAGGTGAGACGCTGCTCCTCACTCTCTATGCTGTCCCTGTCCCCAGGAGCACCAACGCATCCCCACCAGCGAGTACCCCTTCCCCTGTCGGTGCTACCCGAAGAGCTTCAAGATCCACTACGAGCTGCATCGCCATGAGCCGCTGTACACTCCATCGCAGCCCTTCCCCTGCCCAGACTGCGGCAAAGCCTTCACTGCAGGGCCTGCCCTGCTTCTGCAGTCGATCATCGCAAGGGCAAGCCCCACGTGTGCAAGGTGTGCAGCAAGTGCTTCACCTACACACACAGCCTGCGGTGCATGAGCGTGCTCACACGAGCAACCAGCCCTTCACCTGCCCATTGTGCACCAAGTCCTTCACACAGTCCAACGCACTGGCTTCTCACCATCGAGTGCATTCGGGCCAGTGGCCCTTCTGCTACACCACCTGCGACAAGGCTTTCAATCATCCTACTTGACCGTTCACCAGCACAACTACACAGGCCCCCTGCGACACCTGCTGCAAGGTCTTCTCCAGGCCCTCGCTGCTTCAGCACCGCGGAGCATACAGCCCAGGGCACCTTATCACCTGTTGCTTCTGCCCCCCAGCTCTTTAAGGACCTGGCCTACCTGCGCTGCTGTAAACACAGCCCCCCCAGCGAGGGCTTCGCACATCCCAGCAACCTGCTGCAGCATCAGAGTGTGCATCAGGATGGATGAGGGCGGGCTGCCAGGCAGTGGAGGCCAAGGAGGGCTCACTGACTCCATAACTGGAATGAAGGGAAACCATGTCCAGTTGAAGCCCGTTTTAGAGCAGCATGCTCTGATAGAACAGTGGTTCTCAACCTTTTTCCACTTGTGTACCTCTTTAAACCCATTTCTATAAATTGTACCCCTTGTTTTTAAAACAGCTGTTTTTAAATATTGACACTTGTTCAGTGCCTATCTTAATGTAAAATAGTGGAAATGAGGTAATAAGTTAGGAAAGAAAAATTATTACACTAAAAGTAAAAATCACAGATTTTACAATATGCGTAACACAATTAAATATTGATAATGATGATCAAGTATTTAACAAACTTATTATTAATAATAATATTTATTTGTGTTATCTGAAAAGTCTATACTAATTGTTATGCAGATCACTAGCCAACTGAAGCATTGTTAGTGAGATCACTGAGCTTGCTTTCATGCACTCAGTTTCTTGAAATCAGGCTCAAAAGAGGCAAGATATAGTCTTAAATCCGGACTTGTATTAAGCTTGTTGTGGTACTTACTTTTTATGAAGGTGTAAGAAGAAAAAGGTCTCTCCACTAGTTCAGTATTAGAAAATGGCAAGAGGTATTTGAGTGCCTTCTCACTGAGCTGTTCATATTCTTCACTGACATCTATCCAGAAAGTAATAAGATGCTTTCTTTTAAAATCAGAATTTAAAGGAGAATCAGTTGAAAGTTGGATTAACTGCTTTTTCATTGATTGATAGTTTAACTTCTTTGAAGAATTCTTCATTGAAGGGATCGGCAATCCAGTTGTTTTCTTTTCCACGTTGAAGGAAGTACTTATAAACATACAGTATTCTCTTTCATGTTTTGGGATAGGTGCAAGTCATTCTAAGATAAGAAGTTATACAGAGTTTCAAAAACTTCAGGTTGACCTTTTTCAGTACACACTTTCCAAAAGCTCAGTTTTTTAATCATTGACTCAATGTTGTCAGTTACTTTGAATATAGCGATTGAGCTATTTGGAAGTCCCAAGTTGAGTTTGTTTATTTCTAGAAAAATATCTGATACATATGCAACACTTTGAAGGCAATCAGTGTCCTGAAACTTTGGGGCAAGAGGGAAATGAGGGTCTTCAAAAAAATACCTGGACTTCATGTCTAAGTTCAAACATCTGTGTAAGTACTGTGCCACTAGATCGTCACCTTACCTTTATTTGCAAAAGGAATGTGGTGTGAACGCTGCTCATTTCTTCACACAGCGCTTTAAA
>PVJL010007686.1:40859-75148 GCA_004026885.1 Lyroderma lyra | reverse complement strand
ACTAAGCATGATGATCTCCAGGTCCATCCATTTTGTTGCAAATGGCAATATTTCATCTTTTCTTACAGCTGAGTAATATTCCATTGTGTATATGTACCACAGCTTCTTTATCCAGTCATCTGTCGCAGGGACCTTTGGTTGTTTCCATGTTTTGGCCACTGTGAACAGCGCTGCAATGAACATTGGGGTACATAAGTCTAAAACAAGGAATAACAGGTGCTGGAGAGGATGTGGGGAAAAAGGAACTCTGGTACACTGCTGGTGGGAGTGCAAACTGGTACAACCACTGTGGAAGGCAGTGTGGAGGTTCCTCAGAAAATTGGGAATGGAGTTACCATTTGACCCAGCAATCCCCCTTCTGGGGATCTACCCAAAAAACCTGAAAACCTTTTTCCGCATTTTTCTCATTTGGCTATTGTTTAGGAAGAAAAGTAAAAAGCTGACCTCATTTATTCATGCTATCTGTTGTAAATATTTTTATCATATTGAATTATAACATATGTATTATACTGTTTAATCATTAACACAAAATCATTCCCATAGAGGCTATCAAATAACCTCTTCAGTGTAACAGGTTTAGTTTGCACTAAGGCAGATATGCAACAGGACAGAAATAAATACATGTCCTTATTACCCTCTCTCTTCAAAGATGATCAATACCTCAAAATAATATGAATAGTAGAAATGCTACCTAGGTAGCTAAAGAAAGTATTCTTATTTTCAGATCTTTTAGCTAAAGGTAGTAATTGACTTGATTTAGCCATTTCTAGGTTATTGATTCACACAATGACACAATATAGAGGTCTAATAGAAAACATGGATAATAATAATTTAAAAATAAATGTAATGGTTAAAATGATAAAGGTGTTCATTTAATTGGCATAGTAATCAGTGTTTATTTTCTATTTCCCTTTCTTAATTTCAGGATGAATCAGATAGTGGAAAACCCCAGTAAATACATGTATTAAGGAACCACAAGTTTCTTTCTACTTCCTTATTTCTAAAGAGGAAGTCAATTGCCATATATTTATGTTTGTATAAGCCAGAGTAGTACAAGTTTTAAAAATTTATATTACCCAACAAATTTAAACTAGGGTGTGGAAATATGAACCAGGTTTTGCTATTACTGTTTTGTTCATGGTTTTTTTTTTTTTTTTTTTTTTTTATGAAATGAAGTAAGTGAAGACTTTTTAAAAAGTGATTGTTTTGTCCAATCTCATAATCTAAATATTAAAGAATTAGGAATCCTGAGTCCTGATATTATACCTCCTCCTTTAGATCTTGTTGCTCAATACATGTCATCCAATTATCAATGATATTAGTAAAATTTTAAAACAAAATTAAATAACCTAAGTTATAAGCTGCAAGTTCAGCAAACTATGATACCATAATCCTGTTTAGCAAATGAACTAAGAAGCAAGGAGGATAAAGAGAGAAAAATCAAGCTATGGTACCAGAGAAGCATTGTTTTGAGCCTGATGTTTGTCAGCTAACTAGGAAACAATGCATGACATATGTGCTCGTAATGTATACAATCTGTTTCTTTGTGAGGTACCCAACCTTCCTGATTATTGTGTTCTTACAATCTTTCTCTCTCTCTTTTCCAGTCAACAGACCAGTTCCTGGATGTCATACAAATTCAGTGTTTTACGACTCTATAGAGTCTGTTTTTTCAAAAAAGAGAACAGAAACATTAAAATAATATGGGCTGCAAGGCATTAGGTCTTTTTAAAAATCAATAATGAGTAATTATTACTTATAATTATATACATAGATGTTAACTAAAGTTACACATAAATATGTATATTTTAGAACAGTCAAAATTTTAAATTGCTTAGGATTTTTAGACCTGACAAAATATTTGGTATCATTAATAGTAATCTCAGTGGCCTTAAAACTGAGGTGGTAATGGGGATTGGGATTTTTTGGAAAAGACTTTATTTGGAAAAACATAACTTCTTATGAATGAAAATAGTCTCATATTCTCAGAGTGCTTTTGCTTCTTTTATCTGAAACCTTATCTTGCCTCCCACTATAATCACTTTTAATTATCTTTTGCTAGTATATTTTAAAAATATAATCTAAGCCTTGAATCAAAGGCTTTATTTACATTATTATTTATCTGTATTTAAGATGCAAATAAATTGTTTGTTTAGATCCAAAATGTCCTGATATCATGGTGGTTTGTATTCCACATATACTAAAATATAAAATAACCAATAAAGATTATCAATCATTTTGACCTAATGCACTAGGATTTTTAAAAAGATGATATGGCATTTGAACTTCCATGTGTGAGTTCTTTGGATTGGTTTTGATGCAAGGGAGGCTGCACAGCAGCCTATCCAAAATAGTATATGCTGCTGGAGAGAGATATCAGCAAATAGGCCTGTGCCTTCTGCTTTTCAACATTACTTTTCCATTTTAAAAGCATAAACTTTTCATGTGTGCAGGCACAACATGTCTGCAGTTATATAATTAAATGATGCATATGCATAATGTTGAAATTACAGATACTATTCTGTGCTCATTTAGCTTACTGTGTAAAAAATTTCTACAATTCTATCAGTTCACTGGAAGCAGCCAGAAGATTAAAATATTCACGTCTGTTCTTAAGCTATTAACCAAAATGATCAAAAGACTAATTTTTATTGCTTCATGCCAATTTATTTTCTTTAAAAATGTTCTTACAGAAACATTTAAATAACTGTCCAATTAAATTCAGTATTCTGCATACGTGTTTTTATTAACTTCATGCAAAATATAGACTATTACTTATTTGAATATTTGCTAATTCTACAATAAAACAAATAAATAAGTATTATTTGATCACTTCTTTCCTAATTCTAGGTCCAGAATTGAATACAAAAATCAGAAAGGCCAGAACAAAATATGACCAGAGCAAAATGGTAAAATTCCCAAACAAATTTTTCAGAGCAAAATACACTATTCCAACATTCTGGTTCAGTGACAATAGTACCTAAATGTCTTTTGGATTGTGTTCAGGCATAGACTTTTAAGAGAAGATCTTAAACTGTTGTTTTCTTGCTTTAATCGGACATATTTTGAATAAGGTCATACACTATAAAACCTCAAATGTAGCTTTTCTTCTAATTCCCTTTTTATAGATTAGAAGACACAAAGAAGAATATGTGTATGTGCCCTCTGCTGGCAAAATTAAAATCATAGTCTCTTTCTACAGACAATAGAAACAAAATCCTGGAAGCAAAACAGCACAATATATTCTAAGGTATTTTACAGGCAGCAAAACAGATTTGAATTAATTAAGTAAGTGTCTTGTAAGGACTGTGAGCAAGCTTGATATTGCAGTTTGCAGCAAGGCTAAGTGAAGTTATTGGAAAATAATAATGCTATAATTTACTCTTCAAAATTTTATACTAATTTGTTGAAAAATAATGAAGCTTGAGTATCTAGTTTGGTTAATTCCACTTAAGTTCTAGAAGACAAACTAAAGCTAAATTACTTTAAGAGATGAATTTGAGCTTTTAAATCTCTGACAATAATTATAGCTCCATTTGTCTCTCAATCATAAATACTAGATAAATTAGGTATTCCTAGAACTGATAGAATATTAATATAAATTGAACTGACCTAACATTTCCATCTTCTGAAATTCTTCAAAAATAATATATAAAATGAATTTCCATACCTTCTTCAATTTGTAGAACCAAGATTTTTAAAAATAAAAATTCAAAAATAAAATAAATCTCCCCCAGAAATTTTATAAAACCATGACAAATATTCCCCAAACTGAAAACCCTTGCACAGAAAATAAATGGAGAATAGGGAAGTGATCAATGCATTAGTGTCAAATCAGGAGAATATGACAAATGGTACCCTGAAAGAGCTGATTTGGGGCCTGGCGTTGGTGTATATTCTCATCAAGTGTCTGGATGATAAAATACAAAACATATTCTTTTAATTTAAAATTGGCATTAAGGAGCTGAAGACTGATTTAGTGACAACTTGGAAAATGATTTTTTTGGAAGTTCAAAAAGCCTCAGGAGCCAATACACCCAAAGCAGCTTATTTTGTAAATGAGAAAACTGCAGCCCAGAATGATTAAGTAAGGTAACAAACAAACAAACAACAGGAAAAAGCAATATTTGAATAGTGAAATAATCAGGTACAGAATGTGGTTCGATCAAGACAGTTATGGAGCTACACATTGTGGAGGAAAGACAAGTAAAAGTATCCCATAAATCTGGCAGGAAAAAGATTTATGGTCATAGTTCAGAGCAAGTTGACCATTAGCCTGAGAGTGGAGTATACATTAAACAAATAAATAAAAACCCAACCTAACAACATTAACAGATTGAAGAGTATTTAAAAAGGAGGGAAATGTATAGCAAAAAATGTAATAAATGTATATAGAGTCAGGGAAGCTATCCCTGACGCTGCTACCAATTTGTTAAAAACTTTGACCAGTTACCTAATCAGTCTGACCCACACTCTCTAAATATATAAAATCAGCAGGTCAACCAGGTAACCATCACCTATTATTATCTGCTCACGAACTGTGCACTAATAACTGGCACACCTACTGAAAGTGGGTTCCTTCTGAGTGTAAGGAGTTACATTAAATTAAGAATAATGTACAGAGATAAATTATTCTTAATTTAAAATTATGTAAGTTTAAAAATTCAAAGAATAGTCACAAAACTAATTAATGGGTTGGAAAGAAACGGGAGATTTTTAGAGAATAAGGGGTAAGGGAGAAAATATAGAAAAGAAGAAATGTGGTGAAGTCACATCATCACAGAGTTTTAAAACTAGAATAGCAAATATTCCCAGTCTTTCCTTCTAAATATGAAGAAATAGCAAATGGGAAAGTTAAATGATAAGGTTAAAATTAAAATTAGCAAATGGTAGAGAAATGGAACTCAAGTCTTAGTGTTCACATTGCCCTTAAGAAGGTAACAAACACCTCTCCGTGTTTGTTAGGACTGATGAATGGGGAACTTAATTCTAAAGCATTCTCTGGGTACCCTCTTTAGGGGAAGAAAATTCACAACATCTTAATGTCTAGCATCCAGCTAGCAGTGTGGATAATCATTGGAAATTATTTGACAACCCATTTCTTATATTTTAATTAACTTTTTAAATTTTCACTTCATTTGCATATTTTATTAATGGTGTTTGGTATGTGTCCTGGTTAGTTATAGCTGTAGTTAATTTTTGAACATTAGATGGAATTTTCTAAAAGAGAGTAATAGAGTCTATTTTACAGAAATATATTGAGTTTACTGTAATATAGTCACATTAGCAGTCAATGAAACAGAGCGTAGCAGACAGTAACACTGATGTTCACCCCTGGGTTGATTTCTTACTATGCTAGCACCTTTAACAGACAACCAAACTATTCAGGTTTCCTGTTTCTGTTTCCTAAAAAAAAGTATTGTCATTAATGTTAAAGAGAAATGTGGTGATTTTATTGTTGTGGAAAACACACATAAAAATAAGCAAACGTCTCCAGAACATAGGAGCATGGCATTCTTGACAATTAAAAATTCATAAAGGGCCATTTGCCAGATGGAAAGGTAATGTGACAAGGTGTAAAAGTGTCCTGAGATGAAGAAATACAGCAGGAAGTATGACAGAGTTGGAGCAAGAAAAGAACCATTCGGATGGAGTCTAAGTTCTGACGAATAGAATAGAATATAGTTGAGCCGTGTAACACATGGAGAGACTAGGAATTCAAGGGGTGACAGCTTACTATTAGATGAAAAAGCATAGAAAAGGAAATTGCAGATACAACTATTCGTATTCACCTTCTTTGTAAAGGTGTTGGAAAGGCTGAAAGCCAAATTTAAAAGAATGTATAAAACCTATTAAGGGCAGAAGGTGCCTAATAGAGGCATGAATGATCAGGTCCCACTTACAGGCTATCCACAATATTGACAGTGAATCATAGACTGCCGGAAAATTTAAAACACACCGAAGCAAAGCCAAGTAATGGCTACTGTATGAGACTCAAAAACAAAAACACAGTTTTAATCTTTCACCTGAAAATTTATACAGGGCTGAGTTTTCTAGAATAGAGTGAAGATTCCTCTGGGACAGTCATTTCTCTAGGAGGGATTGCTACAGGAAGGCATACTCTGTGGTATTCTATATTCAGAAAGAGGCAGCAGAAAAACCTTATCGCTAGTGAAAATTTTGCTAATGGCCAGCATTACAGGACCTTTCACAGTCTGCTTTGTGAAGACAATGTGACTGCCTTTTAATCTCATATTAAATATCCAAGAAGTGTCTTGAGGTATCACAGCTGATCACCCACACCCAGAATATCATTGACAGATCTGTGCTTTAGTAAGATTAAAGACTCTCAGTTTTATTCCCATGTTTTCATTGTCTAGGTTATTTTACAATTTAGTAGTTACAATTTAGTTAGCTATCATAACACTATTAATGATTTTCATATCCCTTAAAAATAAATTATAATGTTCAAGTTAAGTAAGCCTCCGTAGTCAGAGGTGATCTTCAGTTGTTTTTTTTTTAAATTAAATTAATTATACCAAACAACCATATGAAATGGAAAAAATTATGCTCTTTGTGTCTGGGCAGATCTATTTTTACAGTATACTTCTTGGTAGTTAAATATCCAAGGTATTGGGGAACTTTAGAACCAAAAATCTCTAGATTTTGACCAACAGCACAAATTGTTTCTGAAAGCTTCTGATTTTTCCTGCCTTGATCCCTACCATGCCGTTTTCAAATGGCAACTTGATCATACTCTCCCTCTCGCTCTGTCTTTGTCTGTACGTCTACCACTCTGGCCCTAGCAGCTGAGATTCCCCCTTCACATGTGTAGAGCTGTGGGCGAGAGGATGGGCTCAGGACAACACAATTAACACTGGTGGCACAGTGCCAAACTTTCAGCTCCTAGTTTGAGGCTTCATTTCCTGACAATTCAAGAAAATCTTTGCTCCCTTGAGAAGAAACAAAATGAAGTTCATATTGTAGTACACTCCTATCCATAATACTCAAACCAGGTATGTGATGAATTATAACATTATAATTAACCCACCTGTGTTAGTCTGTTCATGTTACTAAAACAAAAAGTACCAAGGACTAGGTGGTTTAAGCAACAAACATTTATGTCCCACAGATTTGGAGGCTGGGAAGTGCAAGGTCAGGTGTCAGCAGAGGCAGTGTCTACTGAAGGCTTGCTTCCTAACTCGCATGTAGCCAACTTCTCACTTGTGTCCTCACATGGCAAAATCGGCAAGGGATTATCTCCGGGCTCTCTTCTATAAGGACACTAATCCCATTCGTGAAGGCTCCACTCTTACGACCTAATCACACCCCGAAGTTCCCAGTTCCTAATACTACCACACTGGGGATTAAGCTTCAATATTTGAATTTTGGAAGCACAGAAACGTTCAGGCTGCAGCACCACTACTACTGTTTACTTCGGTTCACAGCATCTAGGTTGTAGACTACTTTTTCCTACCTGTTCTTAAAGCTTATTCTCAATATTTAACAATTGGCTGCAGGTATTTAACAAAGATAGTCTGATTCATCTGTTTGGGTTAAGTTTCCATGCATTGGCTTGATTCAAAGTTACCGAGACTTAAAACCCATAAAACAATGCAGTTGTGCCAATATCCTGAAGTGAATTTTGACTGCTCTTAACAGAAGAAAAGAGAAGAAAATTTGGGGAAGGCCTAAAAAACAGGTTTTCACCTCTGCTTCTGGCTACTAAATGTTGGTTAATCCACTTATTTTCTCTGCTACTGCTTGGATGGTTGAAAACGCTTCCCTTAGCACACACATTTCATTGTTTTGTAATTGGTAAGACATAAACTTATAATTTCTTCTCTGTATCAAAGAGACTTGGTTGTAATCAAAACTTTCTTTAAATAGAAAAGAAGAAATGCATCCTAAAGATAAAGCTGGTTAAAACAGTCTTCCCTCAAGATTAATCTGCAACCTAGAAACTCATAATAGTGAGTCAAATGAATATATATTGTTGCTCTAAAAAATGTTAATTTGTAACAAGTATAGCGATAACACACGACCACTGGCTAATAAAATTAATCTTCCATATAAGCATGTATATTTTAGCAATGTCACTATTAAACAAGAGACAGATTAGAAATCCTCTGACTTCCAATGATATCCTTAGATAAACAACAGTAAGAATAAAATATATTTTAATATATTTTAAACAGTGGGAACTGCCTTTTCAATAAGATAAGAGCAGAATGGCAAAAATTAATTTTAACTGTAAGTAACCCTGAATGGTAAAAATTAATTGTAATTAAAGAGTGATCTGGACATCACTAGTTTAAAACACAGATTAGTGGTTATTCTAAAGGCTAGTAATACGAAGCAATGCACTTATATAATCAGATATAGGTATTTTCTTTTAAGTATCAGCTGTTATTTAAATCCTAATATTGTTAGTGGTATAGGTAAAATCTACAATTCTAATTACATGCTTAGTTAACCAGTAATGGTATATTGAAATAAAAGGAATAATGTTTTTACACTTTTGTTTCTAAAACAAATAATGATTTCTACTGGCATTTAATGTCAATATAAACCTTAGCTTATACATAATAATCTGTGTATGAAATGTAGCTCAAAAAAAAACATTTCATTTTTGGGCTGAAAATAATTTATACTGTTTATTTTTCAGATAAAAATATAAATCAAGAAAAATAATTGTGAAAAAATAATCTGCAGTTTATTTTGAACACATTTGAATGTTGGCTACAAGAAATATTTCCAACTGTAAGAGCAATTTAAAATACCAGATTTAAGTTGTTTCAGACAAGAAGTGCTGGCACAAAATGCAATGTGGAAGATTGTTGCAGGACTCATAAGGAGAATGAAATTCCAACTTTGAATTACATCACACTGAGAATATGAAAAATATAAAATGATTACAAGTGCATTTGAATTCATCTTTATTCCTCATAAGTTGCCTGTAAAGAATATTTATAAAGCAGTAAGGGCCAGGACTCATTCTGCCAGAGAACCCCCTCTCTGGTCATGACTTGGACAGTTCCCCAGACCAGCAGTATGCACACACAAATCTGGATCGCTGTAGAATCTTAGGGGAAACCACTCAACTTTGCTGGTCTGATATTCCTCAATAGTAAAACACAAGATTAAAAGGTCTCTTTTAGCTGAGACCTATGAGAGGGAGAAGTTTGGAGCATCGTATGGCAGATGAACATGTGGGGTCACTGTACATCACCAGTAGAGGATGAATGAACTTTGACAAAATATTTTTTTTACAAGTGTGTATTAGTTTGTTGGGGCTGCCCTAAAAATACCATAGATTGGGTGACTTAAACAAGAAACTTAACTTTTGCTACCCTCAAATTATTTTCTATATAAAAGGAGTAATAATTGCTAGCTGGCAGATTTTCCATAAATATTAAATGAGAAAATGTGATGTCAAGCACCTGGTAGTCAGCAAATAGAAGTTCTTCTTAGTAAAATGTTTCTCCAGAGGATAATTTTAAAAAAGAAGTTGTTTTATTAGGTTTGGTTAGCATTTTGGGTTTTCTTCAAAATGCCACTAATATGTGTTGCAATATTATGTCTTCTTGCTACTTCCATGAGAGAATCTACTATAATTGTCTCTGTCAACAATGCTCACCATTTATGGTAGACTATTACAGTCATATCCCTCAATTGTCCCTGCCTTCTCACACCCTGATACAGACTCCTCTCATACTGATGCTGGGTTTGGCCATTTGACTTGCTTTGGTCAATACACTGGTAGATATAACTTAACCAGATGCTTGAAGAGCATGTGCACTGTGGCATTTGCCCTCTTGATTGATTCTGGGATCACTGTGACTGCACCTTGTAAAGAAGTACCAGTCTAGCCTCCTGGAGGATGAGTGATCACATAGAGCTGACATGAGCTATAATATCCCAAGGCCAAGCATACTTCCAGAGCCAGACACGTTCATGATGTCATCTTAGACCTAACAGCTAAGACACCACTTGGCCACAGAGATCACCCAAGCTGATTCAGACCAAAATAACTGGCCAGTGGATCCACAGAATCAGGAGAAAAAATGAAGTATTGTTGTTTTAGGTCACTAAGTTTTTGAATCATTTATTATGCAGCAAAATCTAATTGACTTATTATATCTACAGTCCCTGGAACATAGTAGGTGATCAATAAATACTTGAAGAAATTTGAAATCTCATTTAATGACCTTATAACACTATGTGATTGGAATAATTGCTAAAAATAAATGCTTTGAACAAGAAACAATTATTTTTAGTCATTACTATAACATAAATTATCTGATACGTTTTCTTTCTGCCTTGGTAGCAGTGTGAGAAATATTTTCTTAATCTTGTGTGTAATACATAAACCATTAAAGATCAAATATCACTTTGATAACGTGTTAAATTTTGAAATTTTAGTTTACATGATCTAATTATGATTGTTAGTAAAAGTATTTTTGTATACATATCTACATATTCATTTAAAAATACATGTGTGTATGTACACATACAAGTGGTTAAATTTTACATTGTGAGGATTAAATAAAATGATTATATGGTTTGAAGAATAATTACAGCTAAGACAAAAAATTGGTTAAAAACCAGACTGTGGAGAGATTTGAATATACCTTGTAGGCTGACATCTCACTCAGAATAAACACCTTAGCGCTTACTCTAACTTATAAGGTCCTACATACAGGTTACATGTTACTCTCTGACTTCATTTGTAGATACTCACTTCCTCACTCTCTACTCTACAACTCAGATGGCCTTCTTTTATTCTTTAAAATTGCCAAACATGCTTACCTCAGGACCTTTACAGTTGCTAATTCCAAAGCTTGATATTATCCTAAATAGTCATATGGCTAGTTCATTCCCTTCAGGTGTTTGCTCAAAAACCATTTCTCAACATGAGCTTCTCTGGCTGACCTATTTAATTTCTCAACTGCCCTTATCATTTCGTATTCTAGTTCTCTGATTTCCATTTTCTCCTGAGCACCCATTACTATCTCACACAGCATGATGAGTGTGTGTGTGTGTGTGTGTGTGTGTGTGTGTGTGTGTGTATAAATCTTATTTATCTTCCTTATTGTGTACTTCCCCACACTAGAATATAAGCCAAATAAAGGTAGAAATTTTTATCTGCTTTCTTTACTGTTTTATCTTCAGCACTTAGAATAGTGACTGACATATAGAAGAAGCCCATTAATATTTGTTGAGTGAATGAGAGACAGGATTTTTTTTCCTTAGGCATTTCGGAGTGTCTATGAATTAGCTAGACATTGTATAGAATTTTAGTGAAAATGTAAGAATAATTACAGTTTTATTAGGATATGGTCCAAAACTTTCAGCAGATCAACAGATTTTTTTTTTTTTGGTATAGGAACCCAAAATGCTGCAAATAATTGATCTAAAGCATTTAAAATACTTTTTCTGAAATGGAAAGTTGAGAGTTATTGAGGCTTTTGGAGAACGGTAGTGGCAAGAATAGAATGGTACTAAAGGAAGATTAATCAGGCAGAATGATGGATTCAAGTCAGGGGAGAGTAAAGGCAAAGAGACCAGTCAGGAGGTTACTGTAGGAAGTAAGACAAGAATTAATGAGGTCCTGAACTGGAAACATGGTTTGGGGAATGGAAAGAAGCATTCTATCTCATTATGTGCAAAGACTGTCAGGACTCTTACTAGTTACAGTGTGATAGCATTGCTGAAATGGAAATCAAGTATCATACTAAGAAAAGTATATTTTTAGTTTAAACTAAATAAGTCTTCCAATAGTAGGATAGTGTTGGCTGAGATAACCTCGATGCACTAAAAAGAGAACACTTTTATGACAATGCCCCAACCATTTCAACCTTAATCGAAGGTCGTCTTTTCTCTCCTACAAATGCCACCTGAGTACTTTCAGTTATAAGAAAAACGACAGGGCATTATTTGCTGAGTCTCATTAGAGATACTGGAATAAGACAAAATGGCACTTTATGTACCAATTTCACTCTTCTGATTTGATCAAACATAAATATCTTCAAATATTTTCATTTTCAGCGAGAAACCTAATGTAACATTATCAGGAAAACATCTTAATCAAAATTATTTGAAATGTTTCACTGAAATGTTTCCTGCAGCAGAGACCTTGAAAATCAACCCTTCACATTAAATTAATCTCAAATCCTATGTTTTAATGTGCCTTTTGTGTTCTCATCGATAATTTATCTGTGTAATTTTGATAGACAATAATGCTTAAATTATTGATTGGTTAAATTCTCATGGGAAAGTTCATTAAGAATATTGATGCTATCTTTTTAAACCTCCAGAACTATGCTACATACTCAATATTGGGGGGAAATATGGCCTTGAGTGGAATAATTTTCATTTTCTCAAATTGTTACAGGGTCACTGTAAGGTCAATTATGAGCTGAAAGAGTTAATAATTAGACATTACAAAATAGAAATGTTAGCTGCTATTATCAGGGAAACCATTAGCACAGCAAGGCAAGCGAACAACTGGGGAGTAGATGTTCTTCATACTTTGGGGTTTCCCACACAAGGCAAAATTCTCTGCACACTGGACATTTGATGACCTCTCACAGCTCTGTTCCTACAGGCTCAAGTCAGGTGTGCTTTCTCTTCCTGGAGCAAGTCCTAGATCCCTATCCTGCCCCTTGAGCTTACCTATCTCGGTATTACATTTCTTCAATTTCTGCAATTTGATAGGCAACTACTCAATGCATAAATCCCTCATACTACGTTCACTGGTGTTGCTCCAGTGGAAATCCCCACCCTTAAACATATGCATATTTCTCCTTAAAACCTATCATTTGTGGCTTTTCTCCATTCTCATTGGCTCTTCTTCATCACAACCAGCTCTTGGCATCAATGTCTTAAAGGCCTTCTCAGCCTTCCGTATTTGAATTTATCTTCCATGTTGCAGAAAACCTGATGACATTATTCACTTGCTTACTCAGAATCTCTCAGCAGTCTCTCAAAACGATAGGATATAATTTAAATTCTTTGTGCATCATACATACTCCTCCAGGTTGGGGTCTGCCTCATTTCCCATTATGTTCGCAGGTTGTACTTCTCATTCTTCATCTTCCTGAAACATCATACTGCTCTGCCCACCTGCTAAATGCGTTCCTTCCTCGAGTCCTGGTTTCACCAACTCCCGTCTCAGGCAGAATCTCTCTTGTCTAGGCAGAACCATTCTTTTCCACTTCTCAGTCCTTAGTGTATTTCTACTGAAGTACTATCTCATCATAGTAATGACTGGACAATTCCTTAGTAACCTTTCATCTCTAATGCCTAATGATAGGGGCATAATCTGTTTTAGCCAAGATAATACCTTTAACCAAATAATGATTCTAATGCTGAAACTTCCAGGTTAGTTATGTGAGAAGGGGCACAGATGATTTGCAAACTATGCCACTCATGTTTAAGGCAGGCTTAATCACTGTTATTCAGTGGCTACATTGGGGAAACCTCAATCTACCCTTAGCTGACTCATTTTCTGGGTTCTGGCTCCTAAAATGAGGCCATGTGGACAGCCAGGAAAGAAAGAGGACAGAAGGAAATGTTTTCAGGAATAAATCGAGGAAACTGCTACTTGGCTTCTACATCCTCATGCATAATGGCTTCTGGAACTACTGACAGCTGGGCAGGAACAGCACTGGCTCTCCAAGGAGGTAAACAAATGCCAACCATTTTAATCCTTGCTGTGACTATGCAGGTAAAAATAAATAAATAAATAAATAAATAAACAAAACAACAATAACAGCAAAAACCCAGCCTCCAAGCAAAGAAAAGCAGTCAGTCACCCGCTTCATACCGAGGAAATTTCAGCAGTGATGAATGCTGCCTTTATCTAGCTGTTGCTTTTTCCAAGCAAAAATAATGGATCATTTCAGGAATCCTTGGCTGCCTGACAGGAGAGGCATCTAATCCCACTGTCTACTCAAGCTAACCATCTGAAATCAGAATCTGCTTGCTAAGATGAGACACCTGTGTGTGTGACATTCAGACAGACTGGCACCGTAGTCCTGACTCCAAATCAGAGTCCTTGTATCTTAAACCTGGAAGCATATAGTAGGTCCAACTGCTAGAGTTATAGAAAATGGTCTGAGGTTCTGGAATGGGCCCCTAATAGCTATGAATTAACATCAGACTCAATTTCATTTGTTAAAGGGTCAAGTTTCATTAACAAATAAAACAGTGATTGTTATTCTAAAATAATGGCATTCAAGCATTAACAAGTATATAAATTATAGATGTTTTTTAATGTTTAAATATACTCCCTGTGTTTTTGCATAAAACTAAATTTAAAATGCATTATTCACAATGAATCTACTTTTTAAAAATGTATCCCAGACTAGTTCTCTTTTTATTACTATTTTTATCTATAAGAAAGTAATATGCCTGAAATTTTACCAATATTTTTGTATCTTATAGTAGAGATGCAATGAAACTATTTCAATAACAGTTCTGTTCTATTGAAAAAAAGAAACCTGTAATATTTATTCTCACAACTTCATGAGAATTAGAAGGAACAAGGTGAAAAAAACAAAGCATGTATTAGATTCAGTGATTCTCTTTCTCCTTTCTCTTCCAGTAATCCAACTGGTGACATCTAAATCATGCTTCATACAGTTTGAGAAAAATAATTTATATTGAAAAAATATAATTCATACACATAACATAGCAGCATATTATTTTATCTTTAAGATTTGCCTAACCTGCATTTTATTATGCAATCATCTGTTTGTAAGTGTGTCTGTGTAGTTCTAAGAAACAGATCTAGAACAGGATTATCAAAGTATCATATGACAAAAAAAGCATCAACCAAGGAATCTTTTTAACTAAAAAATATCTAGCTGTACTCTATTAGCAGAGGGAAAGATCCATTCCTGGCTCTTGTCCTCAACATTTTATAGAAACTTGTTTCCTTCTGAGAGTGTTCTGTATTTTTAAAAGCTTCAGGCCATATTACAAAATTACATGTGACTACATTTCTATTAAATATAAATATTTTAGCATGTATACACATTAGTTGAACAACATTTTTCTTGATAAAGAAGGAAGGGAGGGAGCGAAGAGGGAAGGAGAGAGAGGGAGAGAAGGAGGGAATAAGGAAGGAGGAATGGAGAGAGGGAGAGAAACAGGAAGGAAAGATGGAGAGAGGGAAAAGGGAGGAAGGAAGGAAGGGAGGGAGGGAGGGAGGGAGGTAAAGAGAAAGGAGGGAAGGAAGAAAGGAAGGAAAGAAGGGAGAGTTAGAGGAAGGAAGGAAGGAAGGAAGGAAGGAAGAAAGGGAGGAAAATAGAAAGGAAGGAAGGGAGTGAGGGAGGAAGGAAGGAAGGAAGAAAAGAATCTAAATCTGAAACTAGAAGAGGACTTTTGCCATTGTGCTCTAATGCCAAAACCACATAATCTTCAGCAGGGAATAGCAAAAGTGTTCTTGTTGGGAGGTCTAGTGCTGGCATTTGTGATTTCTATTGGCACCAGTCACAGCAGCAGAAGCAGTGGTGATAGAGGTGACAGTAGAAGTGGCACTGGAGAGTCGAGTTGGTAGAACTAATGAGAAAGCTTCATGTGGATTACTGACTGGGCAGTGAAGGTCTCAGATGAAAGGATTTACACAATAGCAAATATGGTGACTTCTTTGAGATTCCATCTAATATGCAGAAAAGTCTTTAAAGAATATAAAAACATTATATTATATATTCAAAGCAATAGTTTTACTTATTCTGAATATGGTATCATTTTTATACCTGGACTAGATTCACTGGAAAAAAATTAGTTACATGTAGGAAAACATTTTTTTCCTAATGAAAATTAGGAAAAGTTTTCTGATAAAAGCTAATAAAAATCAAACATAATTATACAGTGATTCCTTAGAAAATATTTACACATAAGGAAGTTACAACGTCAAAGTCAAAAGAACCAATGTCTGGCTCAAGGAAAGAGATCCAAGATGGTGGAGTAAATAAACACTGTGTCTGCTTCAATCTGTGAACACATCAAAATTACAACTAAATCAAAGAATAACCAACCTGGAAAACCAACTGAAGTCTAGCTGAATAGAAGTTTTATGATTAAGGATATAAAGAAGAAGCCACATTTAGACTGGTATGAGAAGTGGAAACATGAAACAGGCTGGCCTCAATCTCCATGTGGTGGTTGAAAATCAGGAGTAATATCTCAACTGTGAAAGTTTGCCCTGGAGGAGTGAGGGACCCTAGCCCCATACCAAACTCCTCAGCCCATAGTACTGGTGCCAGTAAGAGGAGCCCCTACAACATCTGGCTATAAAAAACAGTGGGGATTCTGACTGCTTGGGTGAGACAAAAGGCTGAGGGAAATGCAGACATCCTCTTAAAGGGGCTGCACTTACTTGCTTGTAGTCACTCACCCAGAGCTCTGGCAGAGGGACAATGACTCAGGGGACATCAAAGGCATGCACCTGACTGAGGTGTGGGGCTTTGGGGCTAGTGCTGAAGAATAGTTGCAAATTTTCCTGAGTGGGGTTCTTCTCCCATGCAGCCAGCAGGTGGGCACCATCTTTCCTGCATTGAGCCCTGCACATGGCCAAATTTGAATCTGATTGGTCTGATGAGCTCTGCTTGCTTCACCCTGCTGACTCACTGGGACCCTTGCCTACCCAATTCCCTGAAAGCCTAGGTCAATTTCTCCCTGAGCAGCCAACACTGCCAGCAATGCATTCTTGGAAAACCATCAGAGTCCATGGGCCCCAGGTGAGCAATAACTGGTTTTGGTGTACTCTGAGACTTTTGACTAGTAACTCCAACTAAGCACTGGCACCAAACTAGAATTTACATTAACCCATAGGTCACAACTCTTCCCACTCTAGTGACTCCCTGAGACCTTGCCTCACCCAAATTTCATACCACACAAGGCTTTATCATTGGTTAAACCTTAAGGGAGCTGGAAGGTGGAAGCAGGGCTTGGGGTATCCTGGTTTTTTTGTAGAGTTACTACAGGCCCAGTACTATAGGCACACATCCTCAGTTTGCAGTGTAGCATCTCCCACATGCCTCCAGGTTTAGCACAGGCAGTGAACAGGCATGAACTGCATTGTAGTTCCTACCCAGGATAGTCCCTGACAGTCACAGACAATGAGTGACCTGAGCCTGCACCAGAGCTCCTCCCAAGAGGCCCAGAACCAATGTACTTGAAGGTTGGCTTCAGATCACAGCAGAGCACCACCTATTTAGTTCTACAAGTGGCACACAAAAAGGGAGGTCTCAATAGGCACTGGAGCCCACTGGGGCAAATTCCACTCAGTGGAGAAAGTCCTTTGCACAGCAAACCATCAGTTGTGCCCTGGCCAAATCCCACAGCCAATTAGCCTGAGAGGCAATCCCACCCATTGATGCACCAATAGTAATCAAAGCTGAAATATAACAGAAGGGCGTACGCAATTCACAAAAGGAGCACTCCTAGAGCACTTCGGGTAGGTGACTAGGAGTACTTAACCAGTGCCCCACAGGGTATATACTGCATAAGGAGACTGGGTCAAGACTGGGGACATAGCAGATTGAACTAATAAATAGAAACAAATAGAGAGACATCCAAAATGAGAAAACAAAAAGATATGTCCCACATGAAAGAACAGGAGAAAAACTCCAGAAAAAGAATGAAGCAAAATGGAGACAAACAACCTACCAGATAAAGAATTCAAAACAATGGTTATAAGGATGCTCAAGAAACTTAGTGACAATTTCAACAAATAGATAGCAAGCATAGAGAAAAACATATAAACCATAAAAAATGACCAGTCAGAAGTGAGGAATACAATAACTGAAATAAAGAATATATTAGAAGGAATCTCCAGCAGACAATAAAGCAGAAGATTGAATCAGTGCTTTGGAAGATAAGGTAGCAGAAAACACCCCATCAGAACAGGAAAAAAAAAAAATGAGAGTAGTTTAAAAGACCTCAGGGACAACATCAAGTATAATGGTATTTACATCATAGTGCTACCAGAAGGAGAAGAGAGAGAGCAAGGAATTGAAAACCTATTTGAAAAAATAATGAAGGAAAACTTTCCTAACCTGGCAAAGGAAATAGACATACAAGACCAGGAAGTGAAGATGGTCCCAAAAAAAGATATAACTAGAAAGACCCACACGAAGACACATTAAAACTAAAAGGGTAAAGACAAAGAGAATCTTAAAATCAGGAAGAGAAAGGTAACTGGTAACTTATGAAGGAGCTTTCGTAAGATTGTCAGCTGATTGCTCAACTGAAGCTTTGCAGGCCACAGGGATTGGCACAAAATATTCAAAGTGATGAAAAGTACTTACAACCAAGATTACTCTACCCAGCAAAGCTATCATTTAAAATTGAAGGTCAGATAAAGAGCTTTCCAGACAAGAAAAATCTAAACAAGTTTATCACCATCAAACCAATATTACAAGGAATGTTAGAGTGACTTCTTTAAGATGTAAAAATAAATCAAAATTATGAATAATAAAATGACAAAAGCTACATATCTCTCAATAATTACTTTCAATGTCAATAGATTAAAAGTTTCAATCAAAAGACATAGGAGGGCTGAATGGTTAAGAAAATAAAACTCTTACATATGCTGCCTGCAAGAGACTTACTTCAGATTGAAAGACACAGACTGAAAGTAAAGGGATGGAAAAAGATACTTAATGAAAATGAAAAACAAAGCAAAAAAACTCCTTTAGGAGTTGTGTATCTAGTAATACTTATACCAGGCAAAATAGACTTTGAAACAAAGGCTATAACAAGAGACAAAGAAAGACCCAGTTATCCCACTTCTAGGTATTTATTTGAAGAAACCCAAAACGCTACTTTGAGGGGATGTGTGCATCCATATGTTCATTGCAGCCTTGTTTACAATGACCAAGATGTGGAGGGAGCCTGAGTGCCCATCTATGGAAGAGGGAATAAAGAGAAGGTGGACATATACACAATGGAACATTGCTCAGCCATGGACACGAATAGGTTCTTGCCAGCTGTGGCAGCATAAATGGACCTGGAGGGTATTGTGCTGAATGAAGTGTCAGGTACAGAAAGACAGATGCAACGTGACTTCACTTCTATGTGGAATCTAAACAACAAAATTCATAAAACAGAAACAAACTTATAGCTACAGAAAACATTTTGATGTTTTCCAGGTGGGTGGGAAATGGCGGGGCGGGGGGGGGCTGGTGAATAAAGGGAAGAGATTAAGAAGTACAAATTGGTTATTGCAAAGTAGTTATGGTGATATAGAGTATAGTCAATGATACTGTAATAATTGGGTATGGTGTCAGATGGGTACTAGATTTGATAGGATGATAGATGGGAAGGAGTTGGGGTCAGAGGAAAAGGGTGAAGGGATTAACAAGTACAAATAGGTAGTTACAAAACAGTCATGAGGATGTAAAGTAAATTATAGGGAATATAGTCAATAGGGCAACAATGTATAGTGCCAGGTGCACTAGACTAGGCAGGGGGATCACTTCTTCAATCATATAAATGTCTAACCACTATGATGTACACCTAAAATTAATATAAAGTAATATTGAATGGCAGCTGTAATTGAAAAAAATTTTAAAGGGGTAAAATGTGAAGGGGAATAAGAAGTCCAAATTTCTAGATATAAAACAAATGTCATAGGGAGTAATGTACTACATAGGAAATACAGTCAATCATATTATAACTGCATAGTACAGTGTCAGATGGTTTTGGGACTTATCATGGTCATCACTTCTTTAGGTATAAAAACCTTGAATAAATATAGTATACTACTGAAATGAATATAATATTGTATGTTAGCTGTATTTTTCATAAAAATCTTTAAAACAAGAGTCACTCCACTTTATAGTTATATATTTATGCTAATACCCTTAATTCAAGTCATTCATTTTAGCTAGAAAGGGAATTTACTTGTAATTGGGAGTTAATGATGAAATTTTTAACAAATACATCCTGCGGTCAATCAATAAGCATGGCTCAGGGCATTGCTAGGTGGTATGTGGGACCCAAAATATCCTTTAGGAGTTGTGTATCTAGTTTAAGACTAATAAATATTAGATGACTTGAAGACCAAATGAAAAAGTTACTGCTTCAAAAATACAAAAACAGTGTCTAATTTTGAGATTTCATTCATTAGCAATCAATGTAAGACATTTGTGAGAAATACAAAGACTCTGAGCACTCCTAAAAATCGCTTTCTTTTTCTCTGCACTAACCCTTAAATATAATAGTCACGTGAAATCTACCAAAATGACATTGCCTTTCCTGTTTATGGTTTGTAGACATCTTTCTTACAGAACATGTATTCATTCTTATTTCAAAATTTATATCATAGTTACAGGTCTATTGAAAGAAATTAAGATCCTTTCTTGAGATCGCCTATGGTTACTGATTAGACCTAAAATTTACTCTTAAAAGGGGAGAAAATTGGTAAGAGCAGATGGAAACATTTTATATTTTGCTAACTCATTTCAACTCGGGTAAGTTTTAGAGTAACTAAAAGCAATTTTATTTGAACTTCTCAGTGACCTTTATGAGATTAGGTATTGGCAGCTTGAGGCTACCTCCTAGAGCACTTGGCCATGTTTCAAAAGCACCAATATAATTGGCACTCCTTCCAATAACCTTTCCTAAGTCACAAACTTAAGTGGAAACAGAAGCCAAACCAAACATTCACAATGGTCTTTCTTGGACGAGATTAATGTCTGTTATTGTTGCTTACATTTTGTTTTATTTTGTGATTTTTTTTTATAACATAACATTTTGCCCACAATAGTGTCAATCTATAACCTTTTATAAATATGAAGATAGAACAAAGTCAATCAAGCATTACATTTATTTCCTGTAATAGTTACAACCACTGAAACACACACACACACACACACACACACACACACACACACAGAAAGTAATCAAAATCTGATTTTTAGAATGTCTATATGTTAAAATTTTTCATGGTCCAAACACTATGAATGATATTAGTAAGTGCTGAATGTGAGAAAAATCATGGTGCTTTCTTTTCTTTCTTTTCCAGCTGATAAGTTGTACAAACGGTATGAAAGTCATAAGGCTGACAGTGTATCCTGCTCCTCCACGATTTGGTAATTAGTGGAATATACCACAGTAAATTAACTGGAAGTATTTTTTTAAGCTAGCCATGGGGAGAGAGTTGAATTGCTCCTGCTTCTGGCCCAGTGTGTTTTGCCATCTGGACTGCCACTAACTGCTGCAAGTGCCCCTTTCCCCCAAAGAAAAAATAAAAGATAAATGCTTTTGAATAGCACCTTGTGCCTGTTTAACATCAATTTCTGACTACGCACAGTAGCTCTCTCTCCCCTCCCCCTCATTCTCTTCATTTCCCTCCTTCCAACTGTCTTGACAAGGAGAAAGAAAGAAATCTCACAGTACCACATTCCCATTATGGTCCCCAGTGTGGTGCCATTAAATAGTACCCTTTTTGAGTAGGTCTAATTGGCCAATGGTGCTTTCTATTGATGCTTTTAGTCACTACAGAGTTCGATATACTTCCTTGTATATAATTCATCACACGAAGGTCACTTTCTTCACCCCTATTGTTCTGCAGTTTAAATTGTTATTCTATGTGAATTTCCATGTAATTAACTGCTTTGATCGCAATTTCAAGCACTTCAGAAAGACAAAGGGAAGACTGAAAAAAGCCACATTTGTGAATTGCTTTACAATCAGAAGCATTACTTGCCGTTTTCCTAGACCACCAGATGTCAGCCTAAATAGAAGAATGGAAAAGAAATCGTGCATCTTAATGTTAGTGTCGAGTGTGCCAGATGGAGTTTTACACAGCCCCGCAGGAAGAGTTAGCCAGGAGTAGTTAAAATTCAGTGTTAGAAATAGCACAAGTGACACTGCATGCACTGTAGCATTTTTTGATTATGGAACTTAATTGTATCATAGATCACTGATAGCTTAATTTATGAGGATTGATTTTGTTAATTCAAGCAGTTCAAAAGTCACTGTTAAAGCTTTAGTACATTTAATTGTATCTGACTTAAAACTTACTAGTGTTATCAGAAGACAAATAGCTGTATAGAGGTAATACATTTTTATTTTTTCTGCTGTTCGTCCATGTATTTATATGTGCGTGATTTACATTTCAATGAGCCATGTTAAATATGTAAGGACTGTCCGAAAAGTATCCAGCCATGTAATATGAAAAAGAGAGGCATTAATGGCTGGATTTTTCCAGACAGCCCTCATATAGGCTAAAAATTTTCTTTCTACTCTCAGTTGAGTTAAAAAATGCAAATGGTAAACTATGTTAAAAATGTCACTTTTGATTTCACTATAATCGGAGTACTAACAACCATTGAATGTTAAGTTTTCCTCTCAATACTACCATTCATTTCAAATGAGAAATTTCAGGTGTTACTTTTTTTAGACCAAATAGCTGTGTTTTGTGCTAACCTAACAGCAGATAATATGCAACATTAAACAAGTGGAGGCAATCCCATAAATAAATGTATTAGGAAAAGCTGTAAGAAATATATTTAGAGTGGTTTTACTTACCTTTTGAATTTAATATAAAGAGTTAATAATAGAGGAGTAAATTTAAAAGGCTGAGTCGGAGAGAAAGAGAATATGAATGTTTTGCCCTGATAATTTATTTGGGATTAAATCTTGTTTGAGCTGGTTGTCATCACTGATGTATCAATGAAATGAGGTTTTCCACTGTTTTTACTTTTTTTTTTTCACTTCTCCTTGAATTTTTAACCCTGATGTTTGTTTGAATAACAGCAGTCAGGTTCTTATCTTTTTTTTTTAACCCACTGAGCTATGAAAGCTGAATTCCCTTTGAAGAAAATGATAATGATAGTAAAAACTCACATTTGTTTATCATTCTGAAAATAAAAGAGTTTAAAATACTCCGCAGACATGATCTTATTAACCTCGCAATAAAGTCCTTTTTGACACAGTGAATGCGAATTTCAAAAAGGTTAAAGGCTTACTCCTTGGTTGCACAGTGTATCAATGTTAGAATCAAATAAACTCCTTATTATATCTCAACAGTGGCTTTGACACCTGAACTTCATTTTAAAATCAGGTCAGCAGGAAAGAGGACTAAAAGAAGAAGCTGATCCTTTATGCAGTTTTACTTAATCCTTAACAAGAAGGTCTTTTATAGTAACTTTGTAGAAATAAAATCTGAAGACTTAGGTTTGATTATATCCTACATATTATGTTTGTATAATATATTTTAAATCTCAAACACCTGATCTTTATGTCTTCCATTTTTTAGCAAATATTTTAATAACCCAGAGACTTATTAATCTTTAGTACATTGTAAATAGCCTAAGGTAAAGATTTTGTATTATTTTCAAAGTAAAAAAGTCTTCTAATATTAGAGAGGCTGGTTTATTAACCAGGATGGAATATCTTAATCTCTTTCCCCACATAGCCACAAAATAGGTTAAGGAAGACTAAAGAATAGAGTTGGTTTGATAGTTATAGTTCCAGAAATAATTACAAAGAAAAGCCTACCCAAATGGTCTATACCAACTTAATGTGCCCTATTACCATGGATGTGATTTGAGACTGAGTCTAAACATATGCTTTTAGACATGTAAATGTAAGGGTACAGCACACATAGTGGTTTCAGTTCTGCTATTGTTTGCATTTTGTTTTTCCTGTCAAAAGTAGTACAAGTAGTTTTTCCAGTTTTCCTTTGCCCGTCTGTGCTCTCAAAAGTCTCCCATGAATAAATAAACAAATAAATAATAACATTTAAAAAGCTTTTTACTCTGCAGAGGCCACACTATTATGGACAGTAGTGGTTGAACCAATCTTAGCTCCACTAAGTAATTGTTGAGATTATAGCTTTGGGAATTTCCCTAAGGACCTATCATCACCCACATACTCCACACAGTCTTGACACAAATAAAAGCCAAGACTGGGGCCCCGTCTATTCTAATCCACCAACCAGTAGAAACAGGATTTTCTCCGTCAATATTGCTTAACAATCAATGTTATTTTTCTTCTAACTCTCTCTCCGTCTATTCTCTCAGGAAACATACTTCTCAGAATGACGTTCATCTCCTCTGCTCTCTGCTCACCCACCATTCCTATTAAATATCTTTTTTTTTTTTAATTCATTTTTATTGTTAGACTTGTTGGGGTGACATCTTTTAGCAAGGATTACATAGGTTTCAGGCACACAATTCTACAGTGCATTGTCAACTTGATGTATAATAAGTTCACCACCTAATGTGACTTCTCTTTCCATCACCTTATATTTAGCTTCCCCCCCTCCTCTCCCACCCCCTCCTCTTTCTCCCCTCCCTAACCCACTCGTCCCCTTTGACTATATCAGTATCAGCCATGATTTTAACTTTCTTTTTCCTCTTTCCACAATCAAATCTGTTTAACAAACATTTCCCGTGAGACACTGCAGGGGTATTTGTGGTGAGTTACTCTGTGGAGTCCACAGTCTAGCAAGGAGAGCAGCCCCAAAGTGGATAATAAAACTATGTAATAGACTCTTTTATTATCCGAGTAATAAAACTGTGCTAGGGAGGTCTAGTGAAAGGATCAATTCATTCTTTCCTGGACTAAAGGGTGATATAATATTATGAAAGACCCAATAAAGCAGGCTTGAAGAACAGGTAGGATGTTTTCATGGGAATAGTTTGGGAGATATTATTCTAGGTAGCAAAGGTACATAGAAGTAAAAATGTAGTCACAAATACGTGTAAATATTTGAAAAACAGTGTGTGTCAGGTGTCCGGAGGAAATGATAGCCCCCAATACTGACATTGTCTGATAGTTCTACTTTAAGCTCATAAAACTTCTTTTAAAACACATTCATCTATCACAACCCCTATTTCACATCTATTAAGCCTTACACTCCGAGGCACTACGTACATCTCACACCTGAACATTACAGTTCAATTTTCTTCTATTGTTTATAAACATCATAATATTTTCATTTATTACCTTCCATGATATAGAGAAAGTTAGCAGCTCTTATCTTCACTGTTCACTGGAGTCACCCAAAGAGCTTTTTAAAAGTGACCATACCTCTCAACGCTACAGCCTGGGTTCAATTCCCAGCCAAGGAACCACCAAAAAAATAAATAAATAAAATAAAATAAAATAAAATAAAAATAACCATACCACAGACCTTTTTATACGAATTAAAGTGTATATTCAGGTGATTGTTATGTAAGAACCTCTGGCGTAGGCTGTCTAAGAAACTCTGCTCTTCTGTGTTGTTCTTAACCAGGGTCACTGAAAAGCATTAGGAGCACAATATCCTAGCCTACCCCATGGCCAAAAGCATGGGACACATTGTACTCCATCAATCTCTTAGAGCCCTAGCTACTCCTATCTTTCTTGAGAAAGATTCTTAGAATATCTGTCATTGGGACTCCATGAACTTCAAGATAAAATTTTTAACAGAACATATAAGATCATTAATTAATTTTTTACTAAATGCATATTCAGCCTCATATGATGCCTGACTCACCCCTTCACACACACCTTTTTGTCCAATGATGTAGATGCATTTGCCTTTCTCAGACTGTGTCAGGATCCCTTTCAGCTTTGAACATGTTCTTCCTTCTTCCTCCTCAGGTCGTTTTCCCTCATTTCATGTCACATGACGTGAAATGACTACCTCATTCTTCTAGGCTCTGCAAGCAAGTGTTCTTTGATCATGATCCATTCCTCAGGATAAATTAGGCCTTTTATTCTCTCTACTCTCTATGCTTAGGTCTCATACAGTGCATTTCTCACTATATTATAATTGCTAATTTTTCACTGGTGTCCACTAGAAGGTGAAATCCTACTGAGTAGGTTGGAGGTCATATTTACTTCTGAAATTCTTTCTATACAATGTTTGGCATGTAACAGAGGCTCAAATGTGCATTGAAATAAAATTACATGAGAGATCCAAGATGGTGGAGTAAACACTGTGCCTGCTTCTTTCCATGAACACATTAAAATTAAAACTAAACTATAGAACAACCAACCTAGAGAACCATCTGAAGGCTAGCTGAACAGGTTTTATAGCTAAGAACATAAAGAAGAAACCATATCAAGACAAACAGGAGGGGCGGAAACCTAAAATGGGCTGACCTCAAAATCTCCTATGAGTTGATTGAGGATCAGGAGGAACATCTCAGTCATGGAGGTTTCCCCCAGAGGAGTGAGGGGCCCCAGCCCCACACCAGGCTCTTCAGTGCAGACTGGTGCTGGCAACAGGAGCACCTACAATATCTGGCTATGAAAAACAATAGGGATTTTAACCATCTGGATGGGATGGAAGGCAGGAAGAACCCAGACACTCTTAAAGGGCTGGCCCACAGGCTCCCTTGCAGGCATTCACCCTGGGCTCCAGTGGAAAAACAATGACTTGGGGGGGCATTGAGGCATATGGAAAGCAGACTGAGGTGTGTGGCTTCTGGCTGTGGGTTGGACGATAGTTGCCCATTCCCTGTGTGGGGTCCTCTTCTCATGTAGCCAGCAGGCAGGCACCATCTTTCCTGTGTTGAGCCCTCCCCAACATGGCAATATTTGAAGCTGATGGGTCTGGTGAGTTCCACTGCCCCATGGCCAAAAGCTCCTCACCCTACCCAATGCCCACAACACCTACGACACTTTCTCAGAAAGCAGCCAGCCCTAACAACCTTATAGTCTTTCTTGGAAAACTGTGAGAGACTTCAGGGCCCAAGTGGGTAGCAACTGGCCTCAGGGTGCTGTGAGATTTTCACTGAGTATCTCTAGGCTCAACTCTGGCAACAAGGCAGAATCAACATTAACCTGGTGACCACAACTTGTCTCACCATGGTAAATTCTAGACTCAGCTTCATCCAACTTGCGTATGGCATAAGCCTTTATCAGTGGCTGAACCTTAAGAGAGCCAACAGGAAGAAGCAATCCTTGAGGTGTCCTGGCTTTTTGCAAAGTTACCCCAGGCATGGTATTGGTGGCAGCTATCCTCATCTCACAGTTTGTCCTCTTCCATGTGTCTCCAGGTTTAGCACAGGCAGCACACAACCGTACATTGCTTTATAGTTCCTACCACGTAGTCCCCATCTGGTCACAGGCAGTGGTTGACCTAGGCCTGCATCAGAGTCTCTACCAAAGAGGCTCAGAACAAACATACTTGAAGGTTGACTTCTGACCTCAACAGAACACCACCCAATTAAACCCACAAGCAGCTTACACAAAGGGCAGTCTCAACAGGCACCAGAACTCACTGGGAAAAAAGCCCCCACCACAGCATCCCATAAGCTATGAATGTTTCTAAACCCCACAGTCAACCAGCTTGAGGGTCAATCCCTCTCATGGAAGTGCCAACAGCAATCAAGGCTCAATTATAACAGGAAGTCACACACCTCAGAGAAAGTAAGTAACCAAGGTCCCACTGGGTCCTACTATAATACATGAGGCCACTGGGCCAAGACTCGGAGACATAGTAGATCTACCCAATGCCTAGAAAAAACTCAGAGAGGCAACCAAAAGGAGGAAACAAAGAAATGTGTCCCAAATTAAAAAACAGGAGAAAATGCCAGAAGAACTAAACAAAAAAGACAAGCAACCTATCAGATATAGAATTCAAAACAATGGTTATAAGGATATTCAAGGAACCTAGTGAGAATTTCAACATAGAGATAGTGAACATAAAAAAGACATAGAAATTATGAAAAAGAACCAGTCAGAAATACAATATAATAGAATACAATAACAGAAATGAAGAGTACACTCAAATAATCACCAGCAGACTAGCTGAAGCAGAGGATCTAAATAGCTATTTGAAGACAAGGTAGCAGAAAACACCCAATCGAAATAGCAAAAAGAAAAAAATATTTAAAAAAATGAAGATAGTTTAAGAAACCTCTGAAACAACATCAAGTGTAACAACATTGCATCATAGGGATACCAAAAGGAGAAGAGAGACAGCAAGGAATTGAGAAACCATTTAAAGAAATAATGATTGAAAAGTTTCCTAACGTAGTGAAGGATATGGACATACAAGTCCAGGAAGCAAAGAGGGTCCCAAAGAGGATGAACCCAAACAAGCCCCCACAAAGACACATTATAATTAAAATAGCAAAGATTAAAGACAAAGAGAGGATCCTAAAAGCAGCAAGAGAAAGGCAACTAGTAATTTATGAGGAAGCTCCCATAAAATTGTCAGCTGATTTCTCAATAGAAATATTGCAGGCTATAAGGGACTGGCATGAAATTCAAAGTGATGAAAAGCAAGGACCTATAATCAAGATTACTCTATCCACCAAAGCTATCATTTAGAATTGATGAACAGATTAAAAGCTTCCCAGAGAAGAAAAAGCTAAATGACATCATCACCACCAAACCAGTATTACAAGGAATGCTAGAGGAATTTTTAATATGGAAAAAAATATCAAAATTATGAATAATAAAATAACAATAGCTACATATCTATCAAAAATTACTTTCAATGTAAATGAGTTAAGTACTCTTATCAAAAGACATAGGAGAACTGCATGGATAAGAAAACAAAATTCTTACATATGATGTCTACAAAAGACTCACTTCAGATTGAAAGACACACACAGAAAGTAAAGGGATGTAAAAATATTTAATGAAAATGGAAATTAAATAAAACAAAAACAAAAAATGTTGGTGTAGCAATACTTATACCAGACAAAATAGACTTTAAAACAAAGGCTATAACAAGAGACAAAGAAGACCTAGAAATCCCAATTCTGGGTATTTATCCAAAGTTATCCAAAATGCTGCTTTGAGAGGATGTGTGCAGCTACATGTTCATTGCAGCACTGTTTACAATGACCAAGATGGGGAGGTAGCCTGGGTGTCTGTCAATGGATGAATGGATAAAGAAGAGGTGGTCCATACCCATGTATACAGTGGAATATTACTCAGCATGGAAAGGAATGTGGTTTTGCCATGTATGGCCACATAGAGGGACCTGGAGAGTATTGTATTGAATGGAATGTCAGACAGAGAAAGACACATATAATGTGATTTTGTTTATATGTGGAATTTAAAGAACAAAATAAGCAAAACAAAAAGATACAAACTCATAAATACAGAGAAAATTTTGATTACTGCCAGATGGGAGGGCAGTTGGCCATGTGGGTTTTAAAAAGAAAATCAGAAGGGATTCAGGAGTACAAATTGGTTGTTACTAAGTAGTTATGGGAATGTAGGATAAAGCAGAAGGAATCTGTCAATAATATTGTAATAACTATGTATAGTGTCATATGGGTACTAGCTTTTCTTTGGGCTAATAGATAAGAGGGGGTTGAGGGGCAAAGTGAAAAAGCTGAAGGGATTAAGAAATAAATATTGATATTTACAAAATAATCATGGGGATGTAAATTAAATCATAAAGAGTATAGTCAATGATATAGTAATAACCGTGAATAGTGCCAGGTGGGTACTAGACTAGTCAGGGGAATCACTTCTTAAGTTATACAAATGTCTAACCACTATGCTGTATACCTAAAATTAATATAAAATAATACTAAATGTCAACTGTAATTGAAATTTTTTTTAAAGAAAAAGGTGAAGGGGAATAAGAGGTCCAGATTTCCAGGTTAATAACAAATAAGTCATGGGAATGTAATATACAGCATAGGGAATATAGTCAATAATATTTTGATAACATAGTACAGTGTCAGATGGTTGTTAAACTTATTATGGTGATAATTTCTTTAGGTCTATAAATGTTGTATAATTATGGTGTGTACCTGAAACTAATATAGTATTATATGTTAGCTGTATTTTAGTAAAAACCTTTTAAAAAAAGAAAAAAAAAGAATTACTTGACTTCATTTAGTCATGTTACTATTTACTATTCCAAAACATAATAATGTATCCAAGTCCCTTCCTGTTCACTGAATGACTTAAACTCTTGGTACATTTAGGAGTGATATTTATATATAAAATGTCTCAAAATTACATAATCTTATTTACATATTATTCTATATATATTGCTTTTATTCTTTATGTTTTTAAAAACCAAAAACAGACTCAGGAAATGTAAAATAATGTAGTAATTTCTTCATTATATTAATAACAATTAACTAAATAATTTATTTGAAAGAAAACTGCATACTGAGAGGTAAAGATCTTTTCTTTGCACCTGTTCGTGGTTTCTATTTTAGGCTTAAGATAAAGGGAAATAAGAAAAGAATGTATTTAAATTAGATAAGCAATCTGCAAATTAGTAAAAAAGAACCTAACTATCCTTTGAAGATTCTTTCCTTCATATTTTCTCTCATTAAAAGGGTAAATGAGCATTAAATTGCATAAATAATGCTAATTAATATTTAATGAGTGATTGGCCAAATGCCAGATGTGAACCAACCATGACCAAAACCAAGAAAATATCTTTTAACCGTTTTCAAAGCTAATGTCATTTGGGAATCATTTTTAAAAATAGGTTGCTAAAATATTCCTAATTTTAATAACCAGGTATTTATCCTCTGCTTCTATATTTAGGTGAGAGGTAAGAATCTTTAGACTTGTAATGAATGAACCAAAAATCATGTTTCATGGAAGTACAACTTAGTGTATTTCGTAACTGCTGGAAGCACAAAGATAATTTAAGTCCCACTATACCATTTGACTGCTGTAGATAAATATTCTTGTTAGTAGAAGGAAACTTTTCTATTTGGATCTTTTCTTTTTTCACTATTTTATCTCCATCAATTGCGGCTTCCTCTCCTACTGATATGGGACAAATGAAGGAGCACTCCCTACTATCAGAATTTCTAGTCTCTTTTTCCCTAGTTCTTCTTCAGTTTTCAGTTTCACCTTTTTCCTAGTCCATAGTCTTAATAAGTCTTCTTGATCAACTTGCCCTGGCTCCTAACCTTAAGTAATAGATTGTTCCCAGCCTGAATTATAAGAATGCTCCTACACCCTGCTATAGATAATTACCCGGAAACTTGTAATTCACGTTCCCAGCTTGCTGATTTTAATCACCGTGGTTCAGCATCCCTTCCAGTCCTTTCCAGACCTGGTATAGATGATAACACTTGAACAACCAGCTAAGTCAGAAGTCAACAGGCTACGGGCTCAATGGAGATAAATGGACTTTGCATCACGTGGCCACCCTGTGATAGTGACTTTGGGGCCTGCTTCCTGGGTCAATGCTTTTAAAACTATAAGCTAATTCATTTCTCCTCCTCTAGGGGCCATCAGGATACAATTGATACCCCAGCAAGGCTGCCAGCCCATCCCAACTGAAGAACTCAACACGGTCTCCCAGGCAGATCTCAAGACTCCTTCCCTCTTTTAGATAAGGTCGTGTGAGAGCTCCATGAATCCCAAATAGGTAGGAGCAACAACTACCCTCAGCAGGAAGCAGATACAGAAGATGAGACCTCCAGCCCCTCAACTTCCCATAGAAATTTATGGGGATCACATCTCTCAAGAGAAAAGTGAGGTAGGCAGATAGAATAGGGGGGATCTCAGAACCTCTCCCGTAAGACTTGCCCTGCTGGAACAGTCACCATCTTGATACCACCCTTTCATTAGCAGTCCCCACCCCAAGTTAAACAACCACAGGAAAATTCCAGGCGAAAGTTAACCAAAAAGTTATAGGGTACAAAAAAGTCCACCAGTTCAAGCCAGTTCCTGATGCCTACACAGTAAGAGCTACAACGATCTTCCTTCCATCTAAGCCTCATTGTATCATCATTATGATATCATACATATGCCCAGAAGCTTATTAATATCATTATAACAGATGGAATTCTGGGAAGAAACATGCTCAGTTAGAAAAGGTGATGTAACGAACCTCCTGTCAATCAAAAATGTCAATCAAAATGATCCATGCCCAGATAGACATAACCCCTTATACCTACAGAGAATAAAGCTACCAAAGCCTCATTAATTGGGGCTTTTGAGCCACTTGCCTGCTCGAGCCCACTCCTACCTCTGTGGAGTGTACTTCTTGCCTCTGAAACTACTCTTTCTCCACTTTATTTCTGTATCTCACTCAATTCTTCGTTCGGGACACCAAGGACCCAGATATCGTGCTGAGAAAGGCTCAATCTCTGGTAGCACTGCTACCAGACAGATACTGCCAAGATGTTGCAACTAAATTTTCATTCTAAATGTTCAAACTCATAGTTATTTCTCATCATACATTTCCTGTTCTAAAATCTTTTGCAGGTCTCTCCACACTTGCTTTTTCTCTATTTCCCTCATATGTCTTTATTATACTTATTCCATACTCATAACTAATTAGGGACTGTTGCAGCTTCGATTGGCTGACAGGCAGACTCTGAGATGGAAATTTCACTCAGGAAATTTATGAGAGAGTGACCTCTGGATTAACAACAGTTGAAAGGGAAGGTAGAAAGCAGGATTTGCCGGACGGAGAGGGTGAACCACAACAAAAAAGACTGCAGCTCAGTAAGCTAGTGACAAAAGTTACACTAAGGCTGAGATGGCCTGTCAAATTTTCCTCAGTTTAAGTGAGGGGTCAATACTTCCTCCACACTGACCAGTCCTTAGCTCTGAGCTGCCACAGAAAAGGAGCATGACCACGGTCAAGTAGATTCTCCTCATTTGGGCCAATCCCAGGCTTAAAGAGACAACTTTATCAGCAGCTAGGGAAGATGTCCTTCCAACTGAATGGGGGTCTTGGTGGCACATAATAGTGCCCTCCATAAGGCCAAATTGTTTCAACTATGCCTTTTAGCAAAGAAGGCTAAAACAATGCTTTCCAAGGAAATGTAATTACTTTTGCTGACTAAGGGCTTTAGATCATACTTTGATGTACAATATGAAAGGTCGCCATTTAAAGAGGAACAGAATGGTGGAGTAGGTAAACACTGTGCCTGCTTCATTCCATGAACACATTAAAATTACAACTCAATCACTGAACAACCAACCTGGAGAATCATCTGAAGTCTAGCTGAGCAGAAGCTTTATAACTAAAGATACAAAATAGAGGAGGCCATGGAGAGACTGGTAGTGGGGCACAGACATGAAAGGAGGCAAAACTCTGAGGATGGTAGAGAACTCTGAGGGTTATATCAGCCATGAAGCTTCCCCAAAGAGGAGTGAGGGAACCCAGCCTCATACCAGGTCCCCTAGTCTGGAGCACTGGGAAGAGGAGCCTCACAACATCTGACTGTGAGAAGCAGTGGGGACTCCGACAGTCTGGTTGGGACGGAAGTCTCCGGGAAACCCAGACATCCTCTTAAAGTGCCTGAGCAGACTCAGTCACTCACAGGTACTCACCCTGGGCTCCGGCAGAGGTACGGTGACACAGTGGGCATAGGAGGCATACAGAGGGCAGACCAAAGTGTGTGGTTTTGCAGTGAGGGCTGGAGGACAGTTGCTATTTTTCCTGGGTGTACCCTCCTCCCATGCAGCCAGCTAATGGGCACCATCTTTCTTGTGTTGTGCCCCCACGCAGCCAAATCTGAACCTGATTGGTCTGTTGAGTTTTACTAACTCCACCCTGCTACTCACTGGGACCCCATGTCACCCAACTCTACCAGTGCCAGAGGCACTTTCTCTGGTAAGTAGCCAGCCCCACCTCCACTGCGATCTTCCTTGGAGAACTATGTAAGTCTGCAGGCCCCAGACTGGCAAAGACTAGCATTGGTGTGCTCAGGGACTTCTACTCAGGCAAACTGAGAAAACACCTTCATGGCCCCAAAGCCCCTGGAAGAAAACAGAGGCCTGAATGCCTCTCCCCCACAGACCTCTGCCCACTGAGTATCGGCAACAAACACCAAAGAAACTGCAGCAGCGTATATCTGGTTAAGGAGCAGAATACAGAGAGGCTGCCAGAATGAGAAACCAGGGAAAGGGAGCTCAAAATAAATTCAAACAATAGATGATGAAAATAAAAGAGATGGGGACAAATGACCCATCAGAAATAGAGCTCAAAGCCACAACTATAAAAATGCTCAGGGAACTTAATGATAGTTTCAACCAAGAGATAGCAAGCATAAAGGAAGACATACAAACCATTATAAAGGACAAGGCAGAGATAATGATTACATTAACTGAAATGAAGAATGGAATAAAAGTCACCAAACTAGATGAAGTAAAAGCTCAAAGTAGTGATTTGTAAAAAAAAAAAAAAAAAAAAAAAAAAAAAAAAAAAAAAAAAAAAAAAAAAAAAAAAAAAAAAAAAAAAAAAAAAAAAAAAAAAAAAAAAAAAAAAAAAAAAAAAAAAAAAAAAAAAAAAAAAAAAAAAAAAAAAAAAAAAAAAAAAAAAAAAAAAAAAAAAAAAAAAAAAAAAAAAAAAAAAAAAAAAAAAAAAA
>PVJL010007686.1:0-40759 GCA_004026885.1 Lyroderma lyra | reverse complement strand
GAGAAAATACCCAATCAGAACAACAAATAGAAAAAAGAATAAAAAAAAAAATGAGAATGGTTTGAGATTCCCCTGGGACAACATTAAGCATAAGAACATCCTTATGCTTCTACCAGAAGGCACAGAGGAAAAGCAAGGGATTGAAACTTATTTGAAGAAATTATGACTGAAAAATATCCTATCCTGGTGAAGGAAATAGACTTACAACCCACAAAACACAGAGAATCACAAACAAGATGATGCCAAACAGGAACACACCGAGACACATCATAATTAAAATGCAAAAGTTAAAGAAAACAGAAAATTCTACAAGTGGTGAGAGAAATGCAAGCAGTAACTTATAAGGGGACAACCCATTTGACTCCCAGCTGATTTCTTCCCAGAAACTTTGCAAGCCAGAAGGGAATGGGAGAAAATATTCAATGTGATGAAAACCAAGGATCTACAATGAAAAATAATGTACCCAGCAAGGCTAGCATTCAAAATTGAAGGACAGATACACAGCTTCTCAGAAAAGAAAAAGATAAAGGAGTTCATCACCACCAAACCAGTACCACAAAGGGTGTTAGAGAAATTTTTTTAAGATGAGAGGAGAGACAGGAGAGTGGGTAAAATAGGGAAAGGGATGGAGAGGTTTAGTTTGGTTGTTACTAGGCAATAATCAAGAAGATACAGAGTATAACATGGGATTATAGTCAATAAGGTTGCAGTAACTTAAAGTGCTGTCGAATGGGTGCTAGATTCATTGGGATGATGGGAGGAGGGTGGGAGGGGTGGGCAAATAAGGGGAAGAAGTCAGTAAGTGCTAATTTATAGTCACAGAATATTCACAGGGACATAAATTGCAGTCTAGGGCATATAGTCAACAACATTGTAATAACTATGTAAAGTGTTAGTGGGGAATTAGATGTATGGGAATGAGGATTTAGTAAGTTATATAAAAGACATCACTGTGCTGTACACCTGAAACCAATATAATATTGTATGTCAAATGCAATTGAAAAATTAAAAAGTCTCAAAAGGGAAACAAAAAGTGAAAGAGGGATACAAAGGCAGAACACAGAACAGAATCAGATAAGATGTGACTATGAAAGAATGGTCAGAGAGAGGCAAGGCTGACGCTCTGAAGGTGGAGGAAGGGAGCCACAAACCGAAGAAAGTGGGCGGTCTTTACAAGTGGAAAAGGACAAGGAAGGAAATTCTCAAGAGCCTCCAGAAAGAAAAGCAAGCCTGCCAACAACTTCAATTTTGTCCCAGTGAGCCCTGTGTTGGACTTCTAACCTACAGAGCTATAAGATAATAGATGTGTGTTGTGTAAACCACTAAGTTTGTGGTAATATGTTAGAGCTGAAATGAGAAATTAATATAGATTGATACTTAGAGTGGGAGAAGGAAAAAGTAATGGGCGAGAGAGAGTGGGGATTGAGGAGAAAAGGTGTTGCGTCCAGTACGACACACGCAGTGGGAACCCGGGAAGGGCGACACGGAGTGATGAAAGACAGTAGCCAAAATTATATTATAAGAGGGGCCAAGGGGCTCCAGCCTCATGGACTGAGCACCGAATTGGGCCAATGCATAGCTTTTCTTGGATAGAATGAGAAAGTGAAACTTGTATGGGGAAGTAAAAACCTTCCTCTTTCCAAGTTCTGTGATTATCATGCCTTAAGGCTGTTTCCGAAAGTCCCTATTGTGTTCCAGCACTATTGTGCCTTTATGCACATACAGAGCCCCAAGGAATGGAGTCATTGTTATTATAAAAACACCCATTAAGGGAGGGAATGGCAGAGCTCGTCCCATCAGATCTCAGGCTGAGCTGTATGCGGGAAGCAAGGCAGCCAGGGGGCAGGAGATTAACCTCAGAGGGTGAGGGTCTGTGCCTCATGTCTGTAGAGCCCAAGCTCTCTCCTGATGGCCCTGTGTGACTGTGCCTGTCTTAGGTTGTTCCTCCCTTGAGGAATCTTACCCGTCATTGACTAAGCAGCCACCCTCTGGGGCCATACAGGGTGATGTGAGGTGTGTGAGTGAGGGAGGAACAGTACCCCTGAGAGAGGGTCAGTTCTGTCTCTTAGATATTCCATGTCCCTGTGGCCTCCACATTTAGCTCCTGTCTTAGGATGTCATGGGGAATGCGGCAAACCTCACTCCAGACAACAAGCAGGGGGTAGGAGGAACAGCAGTACAGAGTCTCAGCCAGCTATCTACACAGCCTCCCTAAAAATCCAGTACAATTTTCTTTGTATCTAACAACCAGAACTTGGATATGAAAGGAATGATGAGAAATGTAATCTACCAATGTTGGGTGTTGATGTAGTATCAAAGAATATCTGCAATTTCAGAAAAAATGATTAAAATACTCCTTTCTGTCATCCAACTACATATACTTTAATCAAAATAATGTGTTGCAACAGAATAAATGCAGAAACAAATAAAAACATTCAACTATCTTCCATGAGGCCAGCCACTCATTACATTTTTTGGGGGGAGGAATAATTATTTCCATTAAAATACATTATTTATATTAACACGTAATTCAATTATTGTTAGATGAAAAAATACATATTTAAATGTTTTCACTTTTAATTTTAAAGACAGTAGATATTGATAAATAAAACCCACATAAACAAACAAACAAAAAAAGAAAGAAAGAATTTGAGACACTGAAAAAAGAGCAGAGAATGGCACGGGGATGAGAAGTGAGTGGTGTAGTTTATATACGGGCACTCTACGGAATACATTGCCAATGAGAAGCCCCAACCTGCATGGTAGCCAAAGGATTTTGAAGAGCGTGGTTGCCAATGTCTGACTGGCAGTTGTTGGTGTTGCTTGAGTATAAATCTCCCTCAACTCCACCACCCTCACCAAAGTCCTCGAAGTTTACTTCAGACACGTGTCCTGCATGAATGATATGATTTTAGTGGACATTAAGATATAAACTTAGATTCACGAAAGGTCGACAGAGCATGTGTGCAAATAGGAACCCAGAACCACAACTGATCATTCAAATTTTCTTAAATCTTAGCAAATATTTGCAAATATTCTTCCAACCATCTTTCATAAATTTTAACAAATCATACATGGGCATAGAATGGGTTCAAATTTAGCTTAAAAGATTTCAAGAAATGATGAAATTCCAGGTGCTAACTGAAATGTACTTGTGAAGACATATATAGTAATTTTAAAATAACGATGAAATATTCATAATTTAGAATTTAGCTAAGTAATAGCTTTTTTAACTCATCTGCCTCTGAGTTAGTGATGGCACACTATATATGTTAGTAAATGATTTTTTTATAATAATATGTTCAAGTCTTACTCACAAGATTTTCTTTCCCATGTAAGTTAGGAATACTGATGAAATTCCTACTAAGGTATAGTAGAAGGCATTTTGTAAGACAAATATACACACAGGACATTTCAATTGTGTGTTCACACCTGACAGAAACTGACTGCCAGAATTTCTTTTTTTGCATGGATATTTGTGTCAACATTTTATTAAACAAATAGAGCAATAAAATTGGATTAGTAAAATCTGTCTGAAAAAGAAAAGCATTGCAGTTTTGAGATTGAACCTAAATTAACTGGAGAGAGAAAGAAATAAACAAAAATAATCTGTCATTTATAAAGTACCTGCTCTGCACCAGGTCTTGAACAAAGTGTCTCCAATCCGCACATGATTCTGAATGACAGATTACCCTCTTTTGCTCTGAGAAGCCCAAGGGTTAGAGAGGTTATGTCACTTGTCCAAGTTTCAAACCCAGGCTGGTGTGCCTAGCCCCTGTGTTCTTAATTGATGAGAAGTTTTGAAATTTTCTCATCAATTCTGATAAAAGGAAATAAGTCTGACACAGTTCAGCAAACTCCTATGTAGAATATGAATGATCATAAAATGAAGAAACAGAATATGAAAGAACAAAGGATCCATACACAGAACTATTAGTTGAACTAAAATGTCTTCAATGGCTAAGGAAGAAGGTATCGGTGATTAGCAAGAACTTCATTGTAATTATACTTTTCTGTATATCATTTGAATTTATCGAACACTTATTCTATCTAATAAACTATAATCTGTTCACTTTATAGTATTTCATCGATGATTGTCAACCTTATTCTGTTGATCTCAAGAGAGGTAGTTCAACTCATGGACCAAACTCATATTTGTAATCACCAAACTGGTGTTCTGTGGGCTGAACAGGGAGCCTCATCCTTTGTCTAATTATGTCTGGCTCTGATCTGTCTATGGTTAGCTCTGCTATACCTTAAATTTATTGATGTCCGAAACATCTTCTTTGAAAGTGTCTATTAATAGCTATAATAGGATCAAATTTACTTTGTATGAATAGCTAGATAAATTTGTTGTGACATCGTTGCTGACAGGTTTTATTTAAACTGGCTGATAAAAAAATGAATCCATGTAGTAGTAAATACAAAGTTATATTTAAATTCTAAAGAATTAATGGTGGAATTTCTAGAATGAGAGGATACAATCTTTAAAGTTTTTATAATATTCTTTTCCTAAAAAAGTGTTTTCAATAGCTACTTGATGCTCCTTATGCAAACTTGCTTTGATTCTTAGGCATTAACCACCACCCCCACTTTAGTACAACTTCCCAACATTTTTCCATCCTCTCTTCAAAGAACTATTCAATCTTTTTTTTTTCTATGTTGGTAGATTTCCTGTCTTTGTGACTTTATTTTGTGTTTTTCTGCAACTCAAAAAAATTAGATAAACAAGTGTAACATAACACTGGAGTAGTTTTCAGTTTTCTATCCCAAAGCCAGCTTCAGTGTCTTCACCCAAAGAAGATATTACTGCACAGTTCAGAGAGTACAGATAGATATTTAAATCAAAGCCAGGCTGTCCCCTGTAAGTTCTAGCATCACAAAAGCTTGAATCTCCAATTACTCAGTGTGGTTTCAAATGTGCTTCCCTTCCAGGCAGGTTTTCAGTAACAGATCCTGTGCCCACAAGACTCCTCTCCCTCGGGCAGAAGCAAGCACAAAGGCGCCTTTGTCTTCCTCTTGAACAGGATTCAAGACAACAGCCCTGGTTTCTTTGCTTGTGGGTTCTCCAAGCTGTTCAGCATGACAGGAGGAAACAGAGTATGTCTGGGGTCCTTGTGCCTGCCATACCACCCGGAGTCAAGGGGAAGCAACCCTTTGGGTACCCACATCATGCTTCTGAAGTCCAGCTGCAACTCTGTAACAGGCGTCCTTAAAGCTTTTTCCTTTTGTTATATGTATATGGTTTCCGTGCTGGTACTTCCCGGCAAGCACATCTTACAGTAAAGGCTCATCGTTCCATCTCAGAGGAAGGACACATTTGAGAAGTATTAATAAATACAAATTACCATGTTTTCACAGATTACGGAAGAAAAAATATATATACTCGTTTACTTTGTTTTGCACATGTAAATGTCCTATGTAGTAGGCCTTTCTTTCCTACAGAACCCAGAAATGTGGACTGAGCTCTTACAAGTGCCCATAAAAGGATCGTGATGGAACTGAAAGCCCGGGCTGCGTGCAGGCCAGGTGTGCGTCCTGTCCGTGAACAGCTTTGCGGGATTATTGCTTTGTCTGTGTGCATCTTGTGTTTCCTTCCTTCTTTCTGCTTCATATCCTCTATTCTTCCAACTGATTTTGCAAAAATTGCCAAATGCTATGTGTTTTCTCCTCTGTCATTTTCTGAATTTCTGACTTGTCCTGCATTTCATTTATTTGCTTTATCATGTTATTACAGTCTTCTTAATTTCTCTTTCTAATTCTGAGACCAAACAATATAATCTGTTTCTCTCTTAGTTTAATGTTTTTATAGGCTTTCAACAATGACTTCCAATTTTTAAAGATTTTATCCTCTTCTTAGTCACTTCCAGCTTTTGTGTTCCTCTTTTTTCATTCTTGCTTTTCGGTTTACATTCCTAGACTGTGATCCTGCTGGGTTGCCGCCTGTCACAAAACACAGCCTGGGAATCTCCTGGGAGGAGCCTGTCAAAATCGCCTCCTTGGCTTTCGGTTACGATGCTTGGCAGGTGGCTTGTGACTAATCGCTGCCCAAACAGAAATGTATTAAACTATTATGCGGCCCCATTAGTTTAACCAATTCTACATGATAAAGTAGCCATGGAGCAGACAAATACAATTACATCAACAAAAAGTAAAACTACCAGTGAAATCACATAAAATAATGGTAAAATGTCAAAAGATGGACCTATGTTTCTATTGTTCTGAGAATTATTTTCTTATCTGAAATAATTTTGTGTGCACATGTGAAACAGTAGGTAGTATGGCTGTAACTGTTTAAACTGTGATTTTAAAAAGTATTTTCTAATTCTTATCTCTGTATTTCTGTTCCCTAGTCTCTCATAATGTTCACTATAACTGAATTAGATACTCTACACCAAAAGTAGCAGAAAAAATACAGGTGAGTGTGGCATCATGGGGGTGCAGTGGGAAGTGATGAGTAGTAGGAACGTTACCTGGGCTCTTAATGAATCCTGCTCTTCCATTTAGAAGCAGTTCTCCACAGCGTAACGACATGGTGTTCTATATTTATGCCTTAATCAAGCCAGAAACTATTTTTTGTAGATATTGAATAAAGAAGAGTAAGGGATTCCATTTTAGGAAAAAGAGCAAAACAAGTACATGAAAAGTGAAATTCTTTTTTGAACAAATTATTCTCTTATGAAAGCAATAATTATATTTCATCACAGAAATGTTTGATTAAAAGACAGGCAAATGGGTACGGTGAGAATATGGAGAAATGGAAACCCTCATACTTTTCTGGGGGAGGAGATGTAAAATGGTATAGTTACTGTGATAAACAGTTTAGTAATTCCTCAAAAAATTAAAAATAGAATGACTGTATCACTCAGTCATTCTATTTTAGATATATAACTTGGAAAATTGAAAACACGTACTCAAGAAAATACTTCACATGAATGTTCAGAGCAGCACTATTTATAACAGCCAAAGGTCAAAACAGCTGCCTGGCCGTCAACAAATAAATGGATAAACACAATGTGGAGCATGCATGCCATGGAATATTGTCAGTAATAGAAGGGAATGAAGTACTGACAGCATGGTGCACCATGGATGACCCTAACAAATATTATGCTAATTCAAATGGGTCAAATGCAAAAAGTCACGTATTGCATGATTCCATTTATATAAAACACCCAGGATTGATAAATCCATGGAGTCAGAAAGCAAATTGGTGGCTGCCAAGGCTGAGGACACAGGGGAATGGGAAGTAACTGCTTAATGGATAAGAGGTTTTCTTCTGGGATGATGAAAATATTTTGGAATTGGATATAGATAGGTGTTACACAACATTATCACTATGCTAAATCCTATTTAATTGTTCACTTTAATGGTTTATTTTTGGTTACATGAATTTCACCTTAATTTTAAAATAGAGAGAGAGAGAGAATACCACATCATTTTTTTTTTTTTTTTTTTTAGAAACAAGAGGTAAATAATGTCCTGACAATCATGGAAATTTATAATTTCAGAAGCATTTAATAATCATTTCATATTTGAATGAATAGATGAAATTATAGTTTTATATTTTTTTTCCTGAAATTTATTCATTATTTATTAATTTAACAAATGTTTATAGAGTGCCTCATATTACTTGATTTCTCCTTTGGGGGAATCTTACTTATTTTTCTAAATCAATGTTTTATTAGCTTTATGAATAAAAAGAAAGGATCACATCTATTAAAAATCTATTTTCATGTAGTCATAGACTAGAAAGCCAGTTGCTGAAAAATAATTTGCCCTAAGAATAAAGTTGAAACATGTCTGTTTTCCTCCTTCTCTCTCTTTTTTACTTTTTTACTTTCTTTTTATTTTAAAATTACTAAATTAGGTATATGAGAATATTTTTAAGTGCTAGCTACAGAAATTTAAAATATTATATTTATGATGTATAGTATTTGAACATGGCTGCATGATATATCTTAAAGATGTTCCTTTTTTTTTCTATTATTATAAGGACAATGGTTTTCTCATTTATTTTAGAATCCTATTGTAAAATTTAATCTCATGTAGTAAGTAGCTCAACATATAAACCAAGAAAAATGGAGCTGATCTATTGGAAGCGGCTTCCATTTTGCCTTTCTGCGAGTGGCCTCTGACATTGAAACACAGTTTGAAAACCACTACTTCAACCAGTTCAGTATTTTTAATGACATTTCTTGTTTCCCTATTTCTATGTAATTTGTTGGGCCTATTACTACAATAAAGGAACAAATTGCTTATTTTTAGTGATTCGTGGACTCAGGGATTCCTCCAGAATACATTTAGTAAATAACTTCTAGCGAAGTAAATTGTACTTTAGTGACTTGACAGAGATCATGAAATTCAGAAGAAAAGGAAAATGTCTCATTCATTCTTCCTGTTAGATTTTGAGCATTCTGCACATTTTGGTTCTTTTATTTATTGTTGTTTTTTTTAAATAATTTTTTTAAATTTCCATTTGAATAGGTCAGGGACCACATTATTGGTTCCTCTCTCTATTTTATCACTATTAACCTCATAAATCGTCTGCCAACTATATCTTCATTGAGCATACGTGACTTCAAAGCTCATTCTTGGGAAATGACCAGACAAAACATAGTTAATTACAGAAGGAAAAGGTAAGGATTGAGTTCACTGAGCCGATTGGAGCCACCAAGAAGAATTTATTCTAACAAGTTGAATCTCCATAGGGCCTAGTGGAAGACAAAAATTGAGTTTATTGTAGTTGTTTGCATGATAATGTATTATGATGTCCTACCAAGAAAAGTATGAACTAATTAGAAATCCAGTAGCTAACCACTGTTTACACCAAGCATGTCTAACCTGCAGCCCAACACGAATGCTTAAAACATCATGAGATTTTTTTTGCAATCTATTTTTTGCAATAAGCTATTGTTAATTTTAGTGTATTTTATGTGTGGCCCAAGACAGTTCTTTCAATGTGGTCCAGGGAAGCCAAAAGGTTGGACAACATTGTTCTACAGAGTCCCAATACATCTATCCTCTGCAAAGATGAGAGACTACTACTCTTTGAAAACTTAGTAGCAACCAGGAAATTACGGATGACGTTACTTGCTCCCCATCTATGCTATGGTTTAGCCATAAATCAAATTATTCAACATAGACTATGTAAATTTTGGAAAGGTCTAAGTCCTTCTGCCTTTCTATTCTCTTCCTCTCACCCTCAGCCACAGAACACTGTTTTGATTAATAATTCTGGAAACCTTATATCCACCTCATCCTGCATGCTGTGCAGCCTTCTCTTCTGCCCAGGGTCTTGGTTGCCGATATTCATCATAGTCTTTCCCTATTATCTTTTTGTTGCATTCATTGGCAAATCGAGAACCCTCGATCACCATAAGTCCATCTATTTTTTCCCATGCTAGAGATACCAAATTCTTCCACTACCATAAACTGGGACTATGACAAATTCATGGAGTCCAGTCTTGATGAACAGACTCCCATTGCTGACTGTCAATCATTCCATGAGTCATTCTCTAAATATTTGTTTTATGTGCCAGGGGCTATTTGAAGCTCTGGTGATGTAGCTATAAAGAAAACAGAGAGGGGTCCCTTCCTTGAAGACACTGATATTCCGTTTGAGAAGGCCAAATATAAGAAAGGAATCTATAAAAAGGTAATTTTAGTTACTGTTGAGTACAATAAATGAAGTCATCCGTATATGACAGAAATGTATGGAGAGTGCCACGTTTGCTCATGGACAGGAAAAGCCTCCTTCTCAGAGGAGGTGACATTTGACTTTAACCAGCAAAGTCATCTGCAGAGCAAATAACTAGATTTGCAATAGGATCAGGGCTTTTAAGACAGGGAAATGAAGCCAATGAGCTCAGAGTAGGATATAGCACAGTCAGAGTACAGTGAACAAGACTGATCATGCAGGGCTTGTCACCCAGGAAAATGATATTCTCAGTACGAGAGAAAGCCCTTTAAAGGTTTTAAGTAGGTTTTTTACTGTCAGAGAGGTTACAATTAAGCAAAAGGGAAATGCTAGGCTGAAACTTGTAATGGATTAGATTGGTATCAGTAGAAACTAATTAAAAATATGTATCTACAAATAGTTAGGCATATAAATAAAAGGAAGTGTATGTGTGTAAGAGTTTAATGTACAAACATGTGTTTTCTAGCTCCAGACACTGAGAGGGCCTAGAAGCAGGGAGTAGCTCATTATCAAAAAGGATATGTAGCATCCAGATTTTGGTTTCTAAATGTATTCTCCAATAAAGGAAAGTAGAACCCCTTGGAGAAGCTGTGATTCCAGGGCCGTGGTAGTAAAAATGCACAGGAAGCCTAGAGCATCTGGTGATGCCAGAATGTACAAATATGTTAGAAGAAAAAAAAAGGGTTGGGGTCAAATTGAAAGTAAACAAGATCCAACCTAAAAGAGTTTCCAATTCTCATATCTGCACCTCTATGGGTAACAAAATAAACAATAGTACCGGCTTATAATACAAAAGGATCAGGAATCTATTAACCAATACTGTTGCAAGCTTTGAAGGTTTTTATGCTTGGCATGTGTTCAAAGCTGATTTTCACTCTTGAAATGCTTCTGTGAGGATAATGCACGTTTTATTTATGTGAGTGATAAATACCTGGCTGAGCTCTTGTGTCATCGCCTCTCCTCCTCTATCCTTTCACTCCTATGGTTCCTTGCCTTGTCTGGCCACCTCCTTGGGGAAGGTCCCTTCAAAATGACTCTGGCTCAGAGGAAACATTTATCCTAATACCCTAACATCCTGCATGCCCGCAAATGTAAGTTTGTTTTATTTTTCTTCAATAGAACCTCTACTTATTCTGAAATCAGAGAAGGTAGCCCACCGTAGTATCTCACTTTTAAAGTTTTCTCAGGTATGAATGATGCTGATTCAATACCTCCCCAAAACTCTGGGTAGTACAAGCCAAACTCTCTGAACTGTCCTCTTGACTACCCATTTAACAGGCTTCTGGTGAAAAACCATAATCTGATTCTCTCTTCCTTTGGGAGAAAAGGGGACAAAAGAAGAAAAAACTACAGTACTTCACCAGCTTCCACAAAGAAATTATTTCTCTCCTGTTCAGTCAACATCAAACATTTAGAACTCAAAGGGGAATGGTATGGACAGGGGTATTTGACTAAACCTTCAAAACTGATTTTTGATCATCCACTTTACATGTCCTGTCTAGCACATCACTATGAAATGTGAAAATACCTGCAACCTACTTGTTATGATCAAACTAGCAACACATTCTTGAACTTTGGAGTCCTCAGTTACAATCAAGTTCCAAAGAGTCCCATTTTCTTACTTAGGGGTACGAATAAACTTGCCTAATAAGAATTCTCCCCTTCTCCACAATAGACATGAACAACTTTCCAAAAATTCTAGTGATCCTCAGCAGAAGACTTTATTTTATTAGAAAAATATATGCGCCAGAAACTACCATCATTTTGCCAACTCAGACACATTTTGCCAACTCTTCTTTTCATGTGGATTCCAAAGTACTGGATACAAATAAATCCACACCTTGACACATAGTGAATATTCAGAAGACTACTGACCAAGACAGACTTTAGTAAGCTTTCAGAGTGAAAAAGGAAACACAAATGGGAGCCAAAGCATCAAAATGACTTTGAATTTCTCCATTCTCACTCTGAAAGCTAACAAGGTCATGGATAATTTGCTAAGATTGCTGAAGGAAAATTATTTTAAATGGAGAATTTGAAATCAATCCACACTAAATCAAAGATGAGGTTATAATAAAGGTATTTCAGTCATTCAGGATAGCAAATCATTATGTTCTTTGTGCTATTTCTAAGGAAGCTGCAGAAGGTGAACCATTATAACAAAGGTCTAAAACAAGAAAGAAGAAAACACAGAATAGATCATTTGAAAAGACATAAAAGGAACCTCCATTATGAGAGTGAAAAAGAGTCCCTGCATGAAAGCTGTGCATCAGGCCAAGAGGGCGATGAAACTTGATTGGAGTCAAAAAATGAAATAGATAGAACGACTCATGAATCTGATAAATTAGGAGATTTATACAATTGGCCAAAAGCGTGTGATTGAATTTATGATGAGTACAGAGAAAACCTAGCAAAGAAACCAAGATAATTTTTACCTCCAGAGAAAACTCGTCTGTGACTAGCATTTTGCATAATTATTATAATGCAAAAAAAAAAAATAAAATATTAATCTAATCAAACAAGTGGCATAACTTTATTGGGAGGCTGGATGGTGGGGTGGGTATGTGTGTCTGTGGAGCATAGGAGAAGAAAATTAATTGCTGTCTACCACAGTAGCAAGTGATCCAATGATTCCTAAAACTGAAATATCAAGAAGTAGACATACACACATGTTCTTAAGAGCCATGGAGTTAAGTGGCACAGCAACTAGTTGTAACTGATTAAAAGTGCCTATGAAAAAAGATAGGAGAGGATGCCAGGGCACTGCTTTTTTATTGTTACCAAGCTTATGAATTTACTTGTCTTTTAAAAAATTTTGTATGTATAGAACTTTAATAGAAATGTAAAGCAAAACATAATAAAATTGAAATAAAGACTAATGATGTTTCACCCCTTGTAGGACTCACAGGCTAATAAGGGAAACAGACAATAAACACATAAATAAGACAATGAAATAAGTTCTGAAAAGTGCTGTGAATGAAACAAGCAGAGAGTTACTGACAGAGAATAACTGAGGAGACTTTTTTTCTATTTATCTATTTTTTTTTTTTAATTTTGCATTGGGTGGTCAGGAATAACTTCTCTATTTCTCTAAAGAGATGCTGTGTAAATTAAAGTTAGAATAAAAAGTCATGAATGGGACAAGCCGAAGAAAATGTCAATTACGGACCTTAAAGCAGGAACAACCTGACATTTTGGAGAAAATGAGGCAAAGCCTGAGTATTCATAGTGGGAGTGATGGAAAGTTCGAGATGAATTAGGAGAATTCATCAGAAAGCGGTTTGATAAGGCATAGATTTAATTTATTAAAAAAAATATCTTTAGAAGTAATTAGAATGTTTAAACAGGCAAGTAAATATTTCTGGTGGCCTTGTGGAGAATTAATTGGACACAGTCAAGACTGAGGTCAAGGAGACCACACAGGAGGTCATCCAGGCTAGAGACAGTGGTAGCCATGGAAATGGAGAGGAGCAGTTAAATATAAAACTTATTTGAGTCATAGGGTACAAAATTAGATGATGGCTCCAATATGGGAGCTAAAGGTAAAGGAAGTACAACGACGACTCCTCAGGCTTCTGGTTGGAGTAACTTGGTGGATGGTGGCACCATTTCTTAAGGTAGGAAATGCTGGTGGAAGAATAGATAGAAAAGGGGGTGTGCCAGTAGAAAGGTGGAGTCTTATCTGCACAATTTAAAGTTCAGATGCCATTAGGTACTCAAGAGGAGCTACAAATTTCACAATTGGGTTTGTAAATCTGAAGGTCAGATATGTAAGTCAAGGAGTTATCAGAAGTCAGAAGGCGTTTAAAGGCACGGGAATGGATAGGATCAGATAGGCTGAGTGTGTAAAAATACAAAAGAGGACTAGGTCTGAACTCTTAATAATTCTAAAAACTTGAAGTCATAAATAAAAGACTATCAGAAGAGACTGAAAAGCTGTAGCCAGTGAGATGGGCAGACCGACAGGAGAGCACAGTGATATGGAAGTCACAGAGAAAGGTGCTTTATGCTGGAGAAAGGGAATCCATTAGGCCAATGCTGCTGAGGGTAAAGCTAAGAAGAGCTCAGTAATGTGCCCTTCGAATTTAACAGCGTGGAAGATATTAGTGATCTTGAGAAAAATAGTTTTATCTGAATTGAAGAGGCAACACCCAGTGGTGAGCAGATTGAAGTGAGGGTGGTGAAGAATTCAAGACGGTAATGGAAAACAGAGGAAAGAGTGAACTCTAGGAAATATTTATTGAAAAACCAAACAACCAACTGGTCTTTCAGAAAATGGGCAATGTTGACTAGGCCACAGGATGAACTGTGGGGGAGGACATGCCAACGGTCAGGAAGGGAACTGTAGTCAGACATTAGATATGTTCCAGACTAGTAATGAATGACTGGTTTTATTTTTATTAAAGTAAAAAAAATTTAGAACCAGTATCTCCACCAATCAGAACCAGAGGTATCAAGAAACCCATAGCTTCTTTTTAAATTATTTATTTATTTCAGTTACAGTTAACCTTTAATATTGTCATATTACTTTCATGTGTACAGCACCATATGTATTCTATAATTAACGCAGTGATTCCCCAATTAATCTAGTACCGACCTAGCACTATACACAGTTGTGCAAGATTATTGACTATATTCTCTAAGCTGTATTTTACGTCCCCATGACTGTTCTGTAACTACTGATTTGTTTGTTTTTCTTTAACTTTTAGAAACTGTTTATTTTTTGCCAACCTTATTTCCACTTTGCTTTAAACTCTGGAAGAAAAGCTTAGGACCACTCAGTGGTTGTTTACTGTTCCATCTGGAAGTCAAAGTTGATGCCACCTAAATGGGTTTTTGCTGCAAGAAATTTGAAGATGTTCTCCTCCTTCATTTGCAGAATATCAAGGGCTCCAGACATTGTGATCGATGACCTTTAAGTTACGTGGGCGCCGAGAACAACGCCGTATGGGCCCCTCGCGAAGTAGCGTGGACCGGTTTGTATGTCTAAGGCTACTTTTTCCACCCAGCTCCCTAAGCCATCTCCTCTCCGGCAAGCATCAGTTTGTTCTATGTGTCTATGAATCTGTTTCTCTGCTGTTTGTTCTTTTGTTATGGTTTTGGTTCTTTAGTTTCACTCATAAGTGAGATTGTATGGTATTTGCTTTTCTCAATCTGACTTATTTCACTTACCACGATACCCTCTAGGTCTATTCGTGTTGTTGCAAATGGTAAGCTTTCATTCCTTTTCATGGCCAAGTAATACTCCATTGTACATGTCAAATACATATCTTTTTTATTCAATCATCTATTGGTAGGCACTTGGGTTGTTTCCATATCCTGAAGAAGCCTATAGCTCTCAATACCTACTTATACTTCAGAATTTTAAAAGGAAATTATTCTGAGCCTATTGACTTCTACATTCGCTTATGCCAGTCATGTAATTTTTAAAGCTGGAAGTTCTCATATTAGTTTCTTATGGATGCTGTGATGAATTATCAAAAACTTGGTGGCTTTAAAAACCAATTAATTTCCTCACAATTCTACAGATCAGAAGTCTAAAATCAGTATTACTGGGCAAAATAAGGTATGCCAGGACCAGGTGCCCTCCAGAGGCTCTAGGGAAGAATCTATTTCTTGAGCCTCTTCCAGGCTCCTGTGACTGTGGCGTTCCTCAGGTTGTATCACTCAATGGTCACATCACCTTTCCTTCTTCTATATCAACTATCTTTGAGTCTCCCCCTTATGAAGATATTGTGGTTGCATTTAGGAGCCTTCAGATAATCCAGCATAATCTCCTCATCTCAGGATCCTTAACAGGATCTTTATCTTAATCACATCTGCCATATTAAGTAAGTTTCACAGGTTCCAGAAGCTATGTTTAGAAAGTGGGGCATCATTTGGCCTACACAAGTCCTCGGAGATCACTTCACATAACTCTCATTTTTGATGAGGGCGAAAGATGCAGAGGCGAAGTGACCTGCTCAGGCACAGACCGGACTAAAGCCAGGGGGCGGCCTCCTCACTGCAGAAATCTCACATTAAATTAGAGACATCATGATGCTTTTTCTGTTTTTTGAAACTAGAGATTTGTGAATCACAGCGACTGAGACTCAAAAACACAAAAATAAATAATAAATTGTGTGGTTTTATTTCAATAAGAACCCTGGAAATTATTTTTAAGGTATACGGATGAAACCTCTCATTATAGTACTATGTTATAATTTAAAATATTTTGTGAGGTTAAGAGTTTAGTGTCTTTAATAAGTATCTGTCAACTAGGATTTGTAAACAATTTTCCTGAGGGTTCTGAAAATTTTTCTTCTAAAGAAACAATGTTTGAAAACAATTGTGTAGATCGGTGTTTCACTGCATTAGTTATTCAGATAATTAAATATTATTTCCCCTTAATCACCTACAGAGAGAGAGATAAGCATTGTGTGGTTAAGATCCTCCCTATTGAGGGTACCAGGAAGGCTACTAGGATTTTTATACTTTCCAAAATATTTTTACAACTATTTTAGCTCACTCTGTTTCACTTTATTTACACTTATTACATAAGATTTCCTAGCCAAAGGGAGAAAAAAAAGTTAAAAACACTGTCTTGGGTGATTCAATCATACCACAGAGAATGCTGATATGGTAATATTACTGTTGTCAGTCACCATTGCAACCTTTTCTAAGTGTCACATCAGTACTATTAGGTAAAAAACATAAAATGTAAGAAAATAACATTCAAATTCAAGTTCATTATTTCACAGTCACTCAAAGCTGTTATAGGGAGAAATAATATTGATATATCTTGAACAAAATCGGGTCACACCTAACACTATTTGGAATATATATTGTGGAAATTTTTCCACATATTAACATCAGCCCCATCACACCTTGTCTGAAAGACAAGCTTTGACAAATACCATGCCAGATTTGTATTTCCTGATTTTACGCTCAGAACAAGTCTTAATTTCATTCTTCTGCATTCTTATCTATACTTGTTATTTGCAATCATTTTATTTTTAGCAATTCAGTGATATGTACACTTATGTCATTGTACCTTTATTTTGCAATTTCTGATGATTTGCAGCTTTTAAATTGTTCACTTTCCATTTGCATGTCCTCTTTTGTCAAGTTCCTGTTGAAGCCTTATGCCTATTTGTGGGCGTGCTTTATGTAATACATTCTAAATATAAATCACTTGTTGGATATGCATACTGAGAATATCTCTTCCATTCTATAGATTTTCTTTTCACTTTCTTAGTGTTATTTTTATACATGGACCAATTATTAATTTTAATATTAAACATCATATCTAATATTTTTCTATTATAATAGGGCTTACACAGTCATTTATAATGCTTGATTTTAATCTCATTATCAGCCAGCTATGTAAATTTACATAACTATTTTAAAATACCTAATTTATTAAATAACATCAACCTTTAAATAATAAATCTTCAGGTGGGTGCAGAAACCAGTTAAAATTCATTTTAAATTATTTTCATGAGAGTTATGTGTTAGTGCAACATAGCAGGTAAGAAAGTGGAATTTGTCATCAGTCATGATTCATACCCTCACTCTGACATCTAGTTCATATTAGTGGATAATCTAAGATTTATTAATCTCTCAGTAACTTCTGGTAGACTCTTTTTGAGTTTTAAATTGTTACTATATATAAGAATGCTTAATATCGTGTTATTCTAATATTTCACTTTTGTAAGCATTTAAAAGAAGTAAAGTACCAAAATGTTTTCAACATGAACTATAGTAGGATCCAGTGACATATCCTTCTGTCACCTAAGATATGAGTCAAAATGTGCTTGTAGCTGTGGAATAAATATAATACATATGAAAGTGAGAATTATAAGACACCATTCAGGTGATGGATGGATGCTCACAATTTTATTTACTCAGGTACTTAATTGATTTTTAAATTGCTTTTTTGAGAGAGGAAAAATAAACTCACATGTTATCAACATAACAATGTCAACTGAAACTATATTTTAGAATGATGGCCTTCGGGAAGAAAAAATATATATCTTAGATTCAACAATTCTGGAGCCACCTTTATTCAAGAATTAAATCTCATGGGTCTTCATGTTATACTCAGAATAAATGGGAAAATGCTAGGCAATATTAACAATAGGGTACTATATATATTGCATAAGCAAAGAATAAGCCTTATTTAAGTAAACAACATATGCTATATAAGAATGTGAGCACCCATGATTAAGTGTATCAAATACAATAGACAGGTCCACCAACATGGAAGATGAGAGCACGCCATTATCAGCATACATGAGCAAATGATTAGTTCGATGCTCTGGAAGAGGCAGCCATCGTGCTGAGAAAAAATCAAAACACAGATAGAAATTTCTCATTAAGGTTGTTAGGTTGGAGGCAATTGTGTAAGTGTGTTGTCAGCACTTTTTAAAATGCTCTTGACTAGAGAAACCAAATTGCTTGATAAGAACAATTATGCATGCCCCACAAGCTATCTGTGAAGCACGATCTTGGCATGCCATTTTTTAAAATTTACAGTTAGTGTTTTCCAATATAGAAAAACATAAAAATTTGCTTGCTGACAAAAATAAGTTATATTGATCTTAATATCATCTCTTCCAAGGGAATTCACCCTGTTGAATATAGATGATATAGACATAGATATAATTTTATCAATATATTAACATCAGTTAATATAGAATATGTTTTATATTAATTAAGGTATTACTGTTTAATTAAATTAATTAAAATGGATATAGGCATATATATACATATACATATGAACACATACATATAATTATATATAATATATATTCATTACTTTGCTAGGGCCGTCGTAAGACAATTTTCCAGGCTGAGTGGCTTAAAGCACAGAAATTTGTTTCATCTGGCGTCGAGAAATATAAGTTCAAGATGTTGGCGGGCTTGGTTTTTCTAAGGCCTCTCCCTTTGGCTTAAATTTTTGCTGTGTCCTCATCTTTCCTCTATGAGTGTGCCCCTCTCACTATAAGGACAACAATGGATTAAAGCTCATACGAAAGACCTTCATTTTAACTTAATCACCTCTCAAATACCTGGTCTCCAAATACAGTCACATTCTGAGGTACTGGGGTTAAGATTTCAAGATATGAATTTGGTGGGGGTGGTACAATTCAGCCTGTAACAATATATTTTATATTAATTATGTATATAACTGCATAATTAGTTTGATTATAGTTGCTATGTTTTACTATTAAGTTCAGAGTTTCATTTTTGTTTGTAGAATGTCTTAAATAATGTGAAGTGGCTTTAGACTCATTTTTTATCTGAGTTGCAACAATAATGGGGAAAAGCGCCTGTAAATCCTATCTCAAATAGTCCACAGATTGACACCGCCAGGGAAACTGGAAGTGTGGGCGATGGACATGGCAATCTCAATGTCAAGCGCCTGACACCCCTGACAATTCCTGTTAGGCACAGCTTCTGAGCATGCTCTCACATGATATTTGAACGGGTCCTTGGATCACAGCTTTCCTTTCTGGGTGCAGCACTCTAAGAGGCATTGACAAGCAATAGCAAGACCATAGGTATTTCAGTATGACTCTACACAACAGAACTGAACTCACTTATGAAAATAACAACAAAATGTATTTAACCTCAATATTGGGAACAATATATGTGCCTTAAAATAGAACAAATTTCCCATTAGGGAACACCCACCCCACATCCAATAAAGTATCCAAAGGCGGGATAATCCCAGACCACCCATCATGAAATACTCTTCTCTTTCAATTTATATTGTTAGTGAAACAGGACCATTTGCACATTTTCAGCACGTAATTACTGATGTGTTTCCTCCCAGAGAAAAGAAACTTGTGGATAAGTGAAAAGCTAGCTACTCTTTTAATATCTGATGACATTCAGAAATTCTGAAAGTTCAAAGACCATGAAATACGATGGGATGGTTACCATCTTATTTTCCATCAGCTTTTTAATATTAAAAAAATTATAAAATTAATATTAAAAATTAACATAAGAACCTATTTGTAGTGATTTTCTTTGTATAAAGCAATTGTGTTCTCAGTGTCCTTTCTTTCTTTTTCAGAGAAATAATTGTATAGTCCATTGTGTGGTTTAAGACAATGATAGCTTACCATTACATTTAAACTTTTTTTTTGGAATAGTTTCAAAATGGTTGAACCCCTCTGATTATATATCTCGTCTTTGTATTATTTTCTAATTCATGACAAACTAAATAACTAGACCAAATTAAGTGAAGACATTTTTCTGCCCAGTGATTTAAAAAGGCCTCTGGGTGGGGGACTATTGTCCGAGAAAGAAGCCTATAAAGGAAGACAGTAGGGGGCGCTGAGAGAAGTGGCTGAATTACATTTCTCAAGGTATTGCATACCCTGATAGGATCTTAAATTCAGGAGTTAGGTGTTGCTTGGTGGGGAAGGGAGGAGCCATTGCTAGGAGAAAGCGAAACGGATTTAACACCTGCATTTGTGGCCCAAAATTCGTACCTCTGCATCTCACAAGTAACTTGATGCTTCTGTCATACTGGATGTTAAGCTGAATTTTTTCTAACATTTTGTTACAGTCAAAGGAACAAATGGCATATCACAAAACAATAAAAAAAACCACTGTGATTTTTCTCAAAATCAAATCTTTTTATATAATAAAAAGTTTTAATCTATAAATAGGCCTGTTATAGTTCATGTGGATGTTATTATTTTTAACTCTAAATGAAACAAAATATTTACTTGCTTGTACAACAGCACAAATGTAAATGGAATTCTGAATATCAGAAAATAATTTCCTACTTTCCTTTGTTTATGTCTCCATTTTAAATCTCCAGTTTTTTCCCAAAAACTGACTAACTGTTCAGCTAGCGGTTAATGACACATTGGATTTCAGCAGTAGATGGGAAATTCAGAGTACAAGACTATTTTTCCCTGTGTTTTCTTTCCAATGCTTAACATTTTCAGATGTATATGCATATATGACAAAGAACTTGGTATCTGTTGTTAATATTCTGTCAGTTCTCACCTTGTTGCTTTTGTGAAAACACTAATCTGACAACACCTCTAAGTCAGTCTCAGCCTAGTTCTCCATCTTACTCCACCTATTTTCATTCATTGTCAATGGGTATTGGGTTATTTTAATATGCTTATTCTTTCATCAATAATCCATTATTCAGAATCTCTCTCCATAGGGATCTACCAGTATAATCTGTGTTTTACCTATACAGAACACTTCCGACATCAAATGTTTGGTTTTTCCATACTAGGCACTTCCCCAATTCTCTGTGGGCACCAACTGGGTTGACATACAACTTAATTCGGTTCTGACACTAACTATCCAGGGTTAAGGAAGACCTGCACTCTAATCACAGTTGGTTTCTCTGGCAACCAGCCCCCATCCTGAAGCTGTCTAGGGGCTCCAGCTACCAGTCATCCAATGAACTCAGACATAGTTGGAAGGGGTTTATGAATAACCAAAGACATCCCTCTCGCCTTTATCACTTAGGCATTTACAAGACTTTTAGGAGCTCTGTGACAGAAGCCGGGATTCAAGACCAAATATATATTTTTATTATAACACAACATCACAAGTGGATTTAACCACTCTGTAAAATAGCTAATCAGATCATTTCTGATTTTATGCACGCAGCAATCCTGTGATTTACCTGTACCCTACTTCACAATGTATGAAAAACCTTCAGATGGGCAACGGAGATAGAAGGAAATCGTGACTGGGAAGTTCATTTCAGTATTTGCATATTTCTGTTCTACATTATCTTACCCAAGAAATACTTAATATTTCCTGTAGCTTTGTCCTTATATTTGATTCAAGAGAGATTTTATAAGAATCTCAAAATCTTTGTGTCAAATAAAATTTTTGAGATTAGGAATAGATAGTTGGTTGGACAATAAATTGAAGTGTACAGCTCCTAGCAACATTGTACTGACACCCAAAAAGTTTGTATCAAATATTGTTTCACTTCAAGATGGTCCAACATTTGTTGCCATAGTCTCTAAGTAATGAATACTTCAGGAGTACTGATGTGCCCAATTAATATTCTAAATGATGTAAATCTACTATAATGATCAATTTAATCCCTGCACCAACCCCATGTGGTAGGTATTATTAGTATTAGTCATTGTATAGATGATGAAAATGAGACTCAGAGGCATGTTTTGAGCATAACAATCTTTCTTGTAGCCACTTAAATACAACCTTTAAGTTAATGGGGTTTTTCTTTAGTTTCTTTTCCCTTGTGCCAGGGTGTAGGAAGCATATTTTTAATCCAACATTTGAAAATTCTTCCTTTAGATAGCGCAATCAAATTTTAGTGAAGCATTTTATCACTATTGAATCAAACAGTTTTCAGCAATATAAAATAATTTTCTTAATTTTCATGCAATTTTGATGCATTAGAACAGCTTATAAAGTTCTGTAGCTTTAACTTGTGGCTGTTTTATGTGATCTGTTAATTTGACATCTATGGTTACTATAACACCTGAAGAATCTATGAATACTAGGGTAAAAGTGATCTTTAAAAGAATAATTCAAGCTAAAATAGATTTTTAAAATTGATATGTGTGAGAAATTCTTTTTTCACCTTGGCAATGATTGTTTTCATATCCTATTGTAGTTAACCCTTCTTTACACTCCTGCAAAGTTTGGGTCACTATAATGTAGTAGACTCTTAGTTAACTGGCACCCCTGCCAGATAAATGTAGTATTATTTCTTCAATATTTTTACTAGTTGCTTGAGAGAGTCAGTTGCTTGAGTTCTGGTTAAAGGAGAACCTACTATAAAAAAGTGAATACTTAACATAACATCTGAAATTCAACGAATGATTTCTTGTTGCATTTTCTTCTTTATGAGCTCTCATTTCCTGCCTTTCCCCCAAGCATTGATGTGTTAACTTAAGGATACATTGCATTTCAGAAGTATGCAATCCAGTGTGCAAGACTATCCTTCTATCAATTTTTTTCCTCTCAGTTTGTCACTTGGTCAGATGATGGCTATTCTGGCAGTATGGTATCTTTTGCCCTATTTATTTTCATAAACTTCCTTGCTATACTAATTCTGTTAAAACTCAAATCCAACCATAAGCAGCTATTGTAAGCTTGCTAATCATCTCTTTTCTGTACATTCCTCTGTACCCTTCACAATCTTCTTTCTAGCACAACAGTGCTAGCCAATCATTGAGTATTTGCTGAGTACTAAGCACTGCATTTCATGTTTGATATGTATTGTCATATTTAATCTATATAAGAATCCTGGGAGTTCCCTGATGGTGCAGCAGCTTAAGGCTTCGGCGCTGGCGCTGTCAGCGCTGCGGCCTGGGTTCGATTCCCAGTCAGGGAGCTACCCACGTACCAAGAATCCTAATAAGTAGGAACAATTTGTATGCCTATTTACAGATAAAGGAAGCATATACAAGTTAAACTCAAATAACTTGCAACTGGAGTTTGAACTCAGTCAATCCACGCCTATAAGATTCCCCACCCTTAAGAGACTGCCCATCAAGTAAAATATCAGTGACCCTGGGGTTTGACGAATTGGAAACTGATTTCAGGCCTTACTGACAAGCTTTTAAACCTGATTATCTTGGCACCTAAATCTGTGCTTAATTCTGGTTAGAAACATTGATTTAAGGTAAATAAATAATAGAATCAGAACTTTAAGGTACACGCAAATAATTAAACTGTAGTTTACAAGTGATTCTTCTAGTCTTCTATTTAGAGTTGTTTAAATCCAGTTCCATAGATTTAATTTAATTGTTACCCTGAACAGACAGATGGTTACAAAGAATCCTAGTTACGTGAGGGAGATAGTTTTTATAAACACTTAATACACTTTTGCTATTTTACACACCTGCATATTCAAATTATTCATTTATTTATGGCATCATTCTGTTTGAAGTCATTTTAGTGGTAAATAAATATCTACAATATAGTGACCATTGGGTTGGACCTTGTGGATACTGCAAATAACAAGAAAAAAACAATGTTAAGTCCTTGTGAAAAAGCTTTAATAAATATAACAAATAAGTAGGTATTGCAGTATGATTCAAATTCTGGGATTCTTATTTCTTCACCCTGTAATATCTATGCCTGAATGTAGACACTAAATACCAATAATCCTTTGTAATAAAAAGCAATACATATAGGGTTTCAGAAATCTTTTCTGTTTAAAAATTTCAATCATTTTCAAAATAGGTTTGATTATTTAGAGGTCTATAAATTATTCTTTATTCAAAATGTCTATAATTTTAATCATGCTATTTTAATTGCAATAGGTTGTAAATTCCCAATAAAATAACAAGAAGGGAGGCTGTAACAGATGTTCTGTCAGCACATGTGATTTCATCCAAGACAATTGAGCATTCATCATGCTTAATCTTCATCAACTGAAATGTACTGATTTTCAATAATGTGAGCCCTGCACGTTCAAAAGCCCTCTGATACTTAGGAAGAAAAATTTTCCACTGGGACATATTTTTGTACAGTGGTTACTTTACCCCAAGGATTCCTTTATCCCTTGTTATAAATAATTTTATTTAGTTATGTATTATTCTCATTGTTACTTAATCATAAAGACGGCTATATTTTTTATATATGTAGTCTTTTTAAAATTAATTTTTGGTCATGTGAAGGTTCTTTGCACATGACAAGTATTTCACCTAAGTAAATAAAATGTCATCGATGCTAAAACTGGATGCAATTTGTAAATAATGATGTTAAATTATTTCTTTGAATTGTACTACACAGACAGCAATTTAATTTAATTTATTCAGACAGTTATAGAGTCCTATTGAATAGCCTGTTAACAGTAATATTTTCATTAAAAATATAATGTAAGCCTTATTCAGTGCTATATACAATGGAAAGGAATTTCATTGAAAATACAGCACTTCCTAGGGAATCTTTTTAATTACTATTTGATCTTAGGAAACAGGGTAAGAAATGAAAAAGGAAAGAGAAACCACAGAATTTATAATCAGTCTCTAAATGGTAACTCATGGAAGTGTAAGAAGTGGAAGGTGGGGAGGAGAAAGGAAAAGAGCAAAAAAGAAAAAGTGTGCTTTCACTTTTTCTCTAAAAGTAGAGAAAAACAGAAAACAAAAGGGAGAAAAGGAAAACAAGGGAGAAAAAGAGGAGGAAGTAAAGGAGGGCGGGAGGGGCAAGAGGCGGGGAAAGGGAATGGAAACAGAGAGGGAGAGGCAGGATCCCAAGACACAGGGACCACCTTCTCCTTTCACTCGCGAGGCCAGACACGCTCCTGCTGACATGCAGGGGCTCCTGGAGAGAATCGAGCTGCTGGGTAATGAGAAGGTGGTATCCTGCCTTGAGTCTTGCTTTCATAGAAAAAGAACGGATGTGGGGGGAGAAATGAATACAAGTTTCTGCCAGCAGGACCTGGGGAGAGACAATTAGGTCTTGGCTGGTTCTCAGGAACTGCAGCCTCCGATTGTCGGCACCTGGAACCGTGGTGGTGGCTGGGCAAATGACAGCAGGTTGAGAGGCTCCTGAGGAAATGTGGGGAGGTGCAGAGCAACGCAGGGAGGGTGAATCCAGAGGTCAGAGTAAGATACAAAGTGGGCAAAAAAAGAACACAATTGCCCTATTTTTGCTTTTTCCAACCCTTTGGTTGCAAAAGAAAATAGTATACCTTCCAGAATATCTTTCCATTCATTCTGAAAATTTGTCAGTTTAATCTTGGATGATGTTATATTTCAGGAAGAGAAAAATCAGAATAAAGTGCCTTTGATATGTGTTCTGAGATGTTATAAAGAACCTCCTTTCCCCAAATCCACCCCCAAGGTTTTATTTATATTATATATATTTGAGGGCTGTCCAGAAAAAATTCAGCCATAAATGCCTCTATTTTTCATATTACAGGACTGGATACTTTCCTGACAACCCCAATATGTGTATGTGTGTATGTGTACACACACATACACACACACACACACACAGTAGACTCTCCATCAACCAGAACTCAAGCAACCGACACTCTCAAGCAACTACCAAATTGTTTTGCTGGTTGTCTGACAGAGTCAGTTGCTTCAGTTTCAGTTAACAGAGAGTCTAATTACATTTATCCGGCATCTACCAATCCCCATGGGTGCTGGTTAACTGAGAGTCTGCTGTATATATTGTTTGTTTATCAGTATTCACTTCTTTTTCTGAAGAAATGCAGGCTGAAATCAATGAAATTTTACTTTAGGTGTGAGGGGAAGCAGGTTTGCCACCGTAAAATATGTCTTTTAAGATATTATTTTAAGTTGGTTATTTTTAAGAAACAAAAGATTCAAAAAGAACCTTTGACCTTCCCTCAAACTGCTTAAAAGAATTTAGATAGAGGGACTGTTCCAGGAGAAAGCTATTATCATAAATTACTATAGTTTAATATGAACTACGTACCCTAGACAGGGAAGAACCTAACCAGCTCTCTTTGATCCAAGTCCTCTCTGTGTCCTATGGTTCAAGGTGGCCCAGCAAACATTCATCTGTGAGACATTTGCTCCTTTAACGGCGTACTGATTGCCTCCCTACCCTTTGAAGTCCCAAACCCTTACCCCTTCTTTTTCCTTAGTTCAAGATGGTATATAAGCCTTAACTGCCTTAGTCCTCAGGTCCCTAAACCTTGTGGAACCCCAGTATGCATGTACATAATAAATTTGGTCACTTTCTCCTATTAATCTGTCTCATGTTAATTTGATGATTAGTCTGGCCATAAGAATTCAGAACGTTAGAAGAAAGATTATTTTTCCTCCCCCACTGGTGGAAATTTATTTTCTCTTCCCTTTTAAGAGCTGTTTGGGAAAGAGAAAAGGTACATGTTATTACAAATTATTTTCTGATCAATATTTATGCAGGATATACTTTATAGTAAGGGCAATATGAATTCAAAGCAGATTGAATTTTAAAGTCACTACTTTAAGAAAAATTTAAAAAATCTATAGCATTTTCTTCACATTTAGAGCTTAGAAAACATATAAAAATGTTTGAATACATTTGCTAACTTCTAACATTTGTTTAGCAGCAATGCCAGTGCAGAAACTTGGCAATTCCATTGCTGAAGCTTAAGCTCCGTTTATTAAAAAGGTTCCCACTTTACCACTCATTTCTTTTATTTTAAGGTGCAGAACAGCCTTGTAAGACTTGAAGTAGTATGCACAAACACACTGCTAATCACATTATACAAGAAATAATCTTGGGATTCTATCAGAAGAAAACCTGTGAGAATGGTTTTTTATTGTTGGACAAAGTGTCAAGTTTCAGGAAACCGGAGGGAAATAAAATGAGAATGCATAACCACAATGTCTGGAATTACAAAATAATACTCGTCTCTTTCCTTCATAGTTTGTGATGCTACTATTTTGTTTCTCAGAGAAGAGCATTCTACAATGTCCAATGGACAATCGTGTGTCCTAAATGTTTTTTCAAGACATAGTCACAGGTTTTCAAGTTGGCAGCTACAGTGAGTAAAGTTAGTAACCATTTCCCTGACATAGATTTAGTCTGCTGGTATTTTACATCACCGAGGCTAGAGGGAAGGCATTGAAATGGTAGCCGTCAGTGTAGGCCTCAGTTGGCTTTCACTTTTCCACACGATCCCATCCTGCGTCTGGCCATACTCCATCTCTCAGCACTGACCAATTTGACTCCAGCTGTTCGTTCTCCTTCTCTTTCTTACTGCCCTCCTTCTTTCATTAGCATTCTGCTTCTCCCACTCCTCTTTCTCTTCCTCAACCTTATTTCTGTTTTGCTCATTTTTTGTTGTTGTTGTTGTTCTTCTTCCTCTTGTCTTTGCCATACATGTTCTCCAAAAAAAAAGCCATCAGAAGCAATAGGGTAAGAAAATATTCCAGAGTTTTCTTCCTGAAATTTGTGTTGCTATTCACTTTAAAATTGCAAGAGGAAAATGATATTATGGCTTTTAAATTGTAGTGATACAGGAAAATTAGTAACTTATGGTGATGTGTATTCCAAAAAGTGAATGGCAGATCAAATTCTGCATGATTATTCACTATTGAAAGAGGTTTGTCCCTGAGGCAGTAATCATTTGGTCCTGTATCAAATAAGCTTCTCATAAGGTCAAGATAATTGCCAAGATAATTTTTCATCAGTGTGAAGACCTGTCCCATTGGCAAAACTGCATCAGTGTATTAAGGACATACCTAGAGCATGCAGTAGCTGTTTGTTACAGCCCAGAATGAAAATATTTTAAGATTTTTTGATGCCTTCATCATAAGATGAAAACCTCTATCTAACAAAGATAACGTTACCTAAATATAGATGTCACATTTTAATTTTCTGGATTCAAAAAAGAAAAATCAGGAATAGTTTAGGGTTGATGATTACAAATTCAAATATATGTCCAGTAGGGTGAGTAACATAAATTTTACTAGGAAATTTTTTAAATTTCTAAACTTTAATAAATGAATTCAAGACATTTAAGTACTTCGACATTCCTTGCATGTTCTCTGCATTTACTGATCTCAATGATTCTCTACTAGCTGTAGTACCAAGAACTTTATTGATGGACAATTGAGACCTGGCCTCATGGAATTCTAAGGTGCTCTATAGGCATCTGAGTCTGCCCATTGTCCCAAATAGTTTTTAGATACCATTATTTCTCCAGTGATATCTTAAATTTAAAAGTATAGGTTCTTTTGTGACATTCTGGAATACCTTTAAGGTATATGGGTGTGTTATTGATAATGATGTTGTTTTCTCAAACACATTCTATTTTGAGTATACCACATAGGAAGAAAGAAGCCAAAATGATACAAAAACGCAGTGATGTTGATGATCATTGTTTCCATTCATGGTATGTGGTGGAGGAGTTCATGGTTCGCTGTTAATAATAGAGCTCCGTGGTAGGCTAAAACCCACTGGAGATCTGTTAGTGTGCTAACCATCTAAAGAAAATAGAGTTTATGAAATAGAATCATGAATCAAAAAATGTAATAACAAGATTCAGAAAGGGCAATGAAAGTCACATTAAAATAATTGCACTCTCTGTAGGGTCTTTTAAATTTCACCTACAGAATAATTTACGTACTATTAATACTTAGATATCTCCTTAGCAGGATTAAAGAGATCCAAACATGTCTGTTAAACAGCAAATCTACAACAGTAGGATAAAGAATAAGGTACAGTGGGGGATTGAAAGAGGGGTTAAGACTATGGGAAGCCCCTGTGGGATAGTCTTTGTAACAGCATTACTTTGTGACAGATCATGAAAATTAGTGCATGTGAATATATCTCTGAAATTAGGATAAAAAAGCACATATCTTTGACATATTTTTGAAGTATAAGTATCACCTGTCTTTGTCAAAGTTTAATACTTTTCTTACCATAGATTATATTATCCATCTAGCCATCTCAAATCATTTTTGGGCATGGCTACGTAGTACAAATTTATAAGAACGCTCAACACTCAGGTTGTGTCATGTAGTGCTTTTATTCTTAACTCGAGTGGGTTTGACATGGTATTTATTTGAAGCTAAAGAATTGGAACTTCAAATAAGTATTTGAATCCAAAATTTTAGATTTAGATTCAAATATATTGAAAATATACTGGAAAAAAAGAACAACATTGACTCAGGTTGTATCATATAGCATTTCCACTGAAATCTTCAGTGGGTTTGATATAAGTATTTATTTGAATCTAACTACAAATAGGAAATCACATTACAACCAGAATCTGCTATAAGCTGACATTTTTAAAACTCTGCAAATGACATTTTAAAATATTCTAAATACGACTACTTTAAATACTGGAAAATATTCAACTAAAGCCTGGGCTTTGACAATTCATGAAGATAAGGATTAAAAACTCCAACATTTGGACTTCTTCCAGAGTTTGAGATGGTTTAATTAGGATGTCAGCCCAGAGAAATGAACACTACTTCGTGATTGTTTTCTATAAACACAAGCACAGTGCAGCTCATTGAAGATTCTCACTGAGCTGTGGTAAAAGTTCTCAAGGGAAGGTGCTTTATGGCACTCCTCGACTCAGAAAACTTGGGTTTGAACCTCTGGGGCAGCATGCATCTCTGCCTTCAACAGGGGATCAACTCAACTAAATGTACCATCTAAAAAGAGCAGGCCTATCATTTCTGCGTTAATGTGTCCCACACATACCTTGCAAGTATAGAGGATAGGCAAACAGTTTTGAGTAAGTTAAATTGTGTTACATTAAAAATTGCCTTTGATAAAGACAAAGAATATTACTCAACTTGTCTCTAATGTGAAAAAGTTGACACTAATAAACCATGATGATTTTTTTTAAAAAGGTAATGAGTTATATCCCAATTTCTTTAGACTTAGATGAAAAGTGCATGAAATAACCCAACATATAGATGATGTATTGTAGAATTGTACACCTAGAACCTATGTAATTTTTACTAACCAATGTCACCCCAATAAATTTAACAATAAAAAGGAAAAAAAGTGCATGAAAAAAAACCTTGTTTTTATATCATATAATATAGTTTATGTATACTATATAAACATACATATTTATATTAGATATGTTAAATAAAAACCTCAATTTCTATGTGTATATAACTAACTGAATGTGTAATAATTACCAATTATATGTTTATATATTTGATATATAATAATATATTTATATATTATGTAATTAAATATGTACAAGCTAAAAATTCATTTGATTCAGTAAATTTATATTTTGAAACAGATGAATAACAATAAAATCCTCTCTGGGACAATTAAATAGACTAGTCAGCCAAAAATCAATATGGCTTATTAATATTTTAATAATTTCTTTATGCCCAAATGATATTAGTCCATTCTTCCAAAATGAGAGTTTTAACAGGTGAAAAAGAGTAAGGAAGAGCAATTTACGCACAGTTAACTTTTAATGCAAACTTCTTCAATTCCTGGAGGGACCCAAAAGGAGGCAATAGAAGCTTGATCAGAGGTACAGAAAACAGACAAGGTTGTTATTAAAGGTACATTCCCATTTTTACTGAGCTACTCATGATTTTGGTGATAGAAAATAACTTCATAGCTCTGGATAAAGTATTTCAAATGCAGCATCTGTCTGCATTAATTTATTTAGTATATACTTTAATATTATTTTTATTTATGATTTATTCTGCCTGTCCTAAGTAGGTATTTATTAAATAATTAATGAGTGAATGGATATGAGATTGTCACCAGTAATTATGGCCTTAGTGCCCTTTAGGAACTTGCTAGGCAGGAAGGTCTGGTGAGAGGAAGGGCACTGGAATTCAACCTACAAAATAATATCTGAAAATTTGCTGTCTCCAAAATAATATCTGAAAATTAGGAGAAATCAAGAAAATCCCAGTGCTACATTTTATACACATGGATAAGTGAGATCATGGCAATTAGAAATACATTACAAATTAATTGTCTTATTTTATGTTGGGTGGATTTTTAAAAACATAGCCAAACGATATCATAGCAACTTGAAAGTTGCTACAATATCTCTTGGCTATTAGTGGCAATTTGTCATTTGTATATTTCTACAAATACTTACAGAAGTAAAAATAATATTAATAATTAAAATTCCAAACACCAAAACATCATTTAACGCTGATTGTTCTTATATAATTACAAAATCAATTAACTAAATTGTGCATGACAATGACAAATATTCTTAATTTAATTCCTTCAGCTAATATTAAAGAGTATCAGTACATTAAAATCACTAGAATCTATGCTGAAAAGTATATTTGTAAGTCAAAAAGTCCTTGATGTAATTTTAGGCAGGGACTAAAGAAACTATCAAAACTTTCCAAATATTTTTGAACATAGCACATTTACACATAACAGAATAAAAACTGTCAATCTCCAGCCCCCACTTGTCATCTATCTCACACCTTCCCTGGCTGCCTGAGTCTACTGTGTGAGGCTAGGGTATGAATGCCCAGCTATTTTGGTTCAACATGACACATTCTGATGGGCAATACTGTTGCAGGAATCTAGGCCTGGCAGAGAGGAAGAGTCACCAGAATACCCAAGATAGAAAAGGTAGGGATTCTTTATTCTGCCCACGGAGGTACAGCAGACAAAAGTCCAAAATGGCGGAGCTCCCCAAATCCCTCTGATCCTGTCCTTTTATAGGACGTACATGCTAAGTGAAGCAAGCCTGTTAGCCCTTGATTGGTTACAGGGGTGATAATCCTAATGCCAAATCAGCTGGTATCAGCAGGGGCCTCAGCTGCTAGGTGAAGCTGGAGAGTTTTAACAGGTGAAAGAGAGGAAGGAAGAGCAATTTAGGCACAGTTAACTCTGAATACAATCTTCAATTCCTGGAGGGACCCAAAAGGAGCAATGGAAGCTTGATCAGAGGTACAGAAAACAGACAAGGTTGTTATTAAAGGTACATTCCCATTTTTACTGAGCTACTCATGATTTTGGTGATAGAAAATAACTTCATAGCTCATTTAGCCCAAATTACCTAAGAAGCCAACAGGAAGTTGGGAATTTTTAAGTTTGCCAGAAGTTCTAAGGATCTAGGAAGTCTTAGTCATGGGGGGAAATAACTTTTTAAGGTAGGGCCTCCTCTTTCAATACTAAAGATCACAATACTGTATCATACTTTTGAAAGTTGCTAAGAGAATAGATCTCAAAAGTTTCATTATAAGAAAACATATCATAACTATGTGATGTGATGGCTGTTAAATAAACTTATTGTAATTGTTTCACAATATGTACCATCTATCAAATCACCATATAGTGCACCTAAAACTAATGTAATATGTCATTGATACCTCAATTTAAAAAAAAAAAAAAGGTCGCTTCACATTTCCCTGCAGAGTTGGCTAAGGTTCGTCAGGCTGCAGCTTGCAATCTTCTCCTACATAATTATTAAGAGTTTCATATGTGTTAGAAGGTGTTCATTCCTTTTCATTGCTTAGCAGTCCTCTACTGTATGAATGTACCAGTTTGCTTAACCATTCATTTGTTGCTGGACATGTGAGTGGTGCCTAATTTTTGGCTATTACAAATAAGGCTTCTATGAATATTTGTGTATAAGTCTTTGGAGATACGCTTTCAGGTTGCAGTAAATTTGAAAATTTTCAAGTTTCTGTTAGAAGAAAATAGTATTTTCACCTTGAAGATTGGCAGTATTTAAAAAATTAAGAGTTTTGAGGCTGTGTACATGAACAAAATGGGTCTTTAGATTGGTACAAATCTTCTCAAGGACAATTTGATAGTATTTATCAAAATAAAAAGGTATGCTTATTTTTAGTTCTAGAAGTTTTCCATAATTTGCTGTAATATTGGAAAAATTACTTATCCTGTATGTGACTCTGTTTCTTATCAGTGGAAAGAGAATGATAATATATAGTATATATCTCACAGATTTAATACTCATATGTAATTCATAGGATTATAGTGAGCATTATTAATCTTTCTGCTGTGACATTTGGATATATCCAAATGAATTATTTCCATCCAGTGATTGAGGCATTCAAATTTACCTCTGTGTTCCAGAAAAGAAATTTAGGAAAGCAGAGGTACATTTACATATATTTTTGTGTTTTTGAAGAATAAATAACAGTAGGAAATTTTTATATCGTAATCATTTCTTCTAATAAAATGTACCACCTTAATTGTGTCTACTTAAACTATAAATACTGTAATTATGATAAAATTGTTACTCAATGTGAAACTGTTTTAAAAACTTTTCTCCATTTATAAGATTTTAAATATATTTTCCTGTGGCTTGCACTATCAACAACAAAGATGTTTTGTATGCCATATCGTGTAGCATTTTATAATAAATTTTTATATCATCAGTGCCTCTAGGTTCTAATTTATCTATACTTAAATCTAATGGATGCCACTTATGTTTAGAGTATTTTTTGCTGAAATTCAATATAATGGTAAATTTATTACAACAAAAATTTAAAATAAAAATAATGTCATTTATATACAAAACAGCTCAAAATATTATTAAAGGCATAAAATAGTCAAAACATCAACTTTTTGTGACATTTTGACACATTTTGAAAAAAAACGTTAGTCAATTAGTTCAGAGAAAGTTAAATAAATTAATTTAAGAAAAATGCTTGCATACTCAAAAAACATATAGAACGTTATTTACCAAATAATAAATAACATCAAGTTCAAAATTTTTTTTCATTATTATTTTTACTTCTACCTATAGAAAACCATTCTTCAGAAATACTTTGTCAGATATGTAAAAAATGTATTTTGAAGGGTGTTTACCACAACAATATTGTTATAATAAAACATTGGAGACAACTTCCATGACCTCGGTAAGGGATTAGTAAATAAATTGTGGTGTATCTGTAGGGGGCAGTAGAGAGAAAGGAAGTCGGCCGGTGCTGAAGAAGACATGGCTGTATAAATTCTGCCTCAGACCTTTCGTGTTGTGGAGATTGGTTCATTCCTTAATTTCTCTGTCTCAGTTTCTTCAACTTATAAAAATTATAACAATAATACCCACCTTTAAAGTCTTTGTGAGGAATAAATGAGATATGACAATGTAAATTTCTTGGAAGAGAATCAGGGCATAGTGAGCATCCCACAAACCATAACAATACTATAAAGTATTAATGGATCTTGTATAAAAATCTGGGCAGGTCTGCATGTGTTACTGCAAAAAACATTCTATGAGAAAAATGTTATTTTTCTCCTGTAGATATTATATAATGGAAGCAAGCAAAAGATCAACTTATACATCCTTATATTTCAGTGTAAATATTCAAATAGTTGTTGATTATTATTTCAACCTCTAATTACAGGAAGACAATGATAGTTAAGCATATTTCAAGTGCCAAACTCAACTTTCTTAATTTTTATTACAAATGAAAATTTTAATATATAAAGTTGAGCAACCCAACAGTAAAGAGTAAAAATTAAAAAGAACACTTCTTGGTCTTTGAATAATTTATTTGAATTTGTGAATTCAGAAAATATATGATATATATATGTGTGTGTGTGTATATATATATATGCAAAGAATAACGTAAGTTAATGTTTTATTGCAAAGACTAACATCATGACTAACAATACTGAGTAATTGCCATTTTATAACATTACTTTACATTGAAATGACTTAACATGAGAAAACAGAGATAGTTATGCTAAAACACGCACTTTGCTTTCTGTGCCACTAAATCTCTTCAGGCGCAAGAAGTTCATATATAGGTTATCCAAAAGATATTCAAATATTTCATGAAATAAACAAACAGCCTTAATCAGATTTAAAAAAAGAAGTTGATTTTCATTTTGTGTAGAAAAGTATTAATAAAAAAACAGAGCAGATGTGCATGCAAAGATAGATAAAAACACTGACTGCTTTTCAGTAGAGGTGATAGTCTGTCTTTCATACTAATTTATGTACGGTATAACAAGTAACCACTAAATGTAGTAGCAGGAGGAAATTTGGCTGGAATTGTTCCTTTCACAAGTCGCAGCCACACCTCCTGCCCATAATTTAATTCTAATAAGGCATCCCCCGTCAAAACCCTATCACAGTGTATTTTACTGTTAATGTTTTCAGATTCAAATGAAAGCTTGTCTCTTCCATCAACCACTAAAAATCCAGAGATGTGAGTACTAAATGACTCAATAGTATACTTAAAAACATATACCCCTAGATATGGAATTCTGAATTTTCCAGTTCTTGGAGTATATGAAGCTCCATAATTAACATCCAAATTATTAAATAGGATAGGACCAGGTGTAGTCATTCCATATGTATGAGATACAAAAAATGCCACCATCGGTGCATATCTATAAGATCCTTTGGAAAAATCTGTTAAAGGAAAAAAAATAGGAAGTTAATTTTCATGTTTTTATCTTGTTTTGCCTTATCTTATATTTTTATCATTCTATCTCAGTTACAAAAAAAAGGTTAACAGAAGGGAAAAAAGCAATTTATCCAATTTAACAGGGGCAGGCATGTCTAGATGCCTGCCTTTTTTCTTGGCTGCGTTCCCCCGAATCACTTAGCCTCTCTAAGCCTCAGTTTCTCCATCCAGATTAGGATAGAATGATAATAACACTTGATACAACCCTCATAAAAATGCCTCAAAGATTAATTTGCATGTTTCTTTGATCTCTCCAGAGATGAAGAAATTCAAAGCACTCAATGATTATTATGGTATGTCAGAATGTTTTAAAGCCCCTTGAAGGAATTGAAGCTGACATGATGTAGAAACAATTTTTCCAGCACCTTGTCAAACAGTTTCTAGAGGCTAAACGGAAACCAAATGAACTCATATGCACTATGAAGAAGTAGACAAAAGCAATTTTCTATGTAATTAATGCCAAATGTACTTACAAAGGCTGAGATCTAAAAATAGACTAAGAAATTTACTCTTCACTATGTAACCTGTTAAGAAAGGCTTGATTTGAAATATGTGTTTGCTCTACTTAAAGAGAACATATTTTAAATGTTGCATATATTTGCTTGTATAAAAAATCAGATATGGTACACTCTTGAAGTAAATCGATAGCAACCATTTCTGAAGGTAAGTGGACAAAAAAAGGCATCTTGTTCTACTCAGTACATTGGAGCATGTTCTAACAGTGGTCACTCCATCAAAAGGCACTATTAGCTTAACCTTCACAGAAGATAGGCTGCCAAACACTTATTAAAGCTTCATTTAAATTACCATATCTGATATGGATCAAAGGTATATTGTTTAACAACTTGTTTGAGGAGAAAGAGTTTGTACCAGTTAGATATCTGCATCTGTATTTTCTTTTAAGCTGCACAGGGAAAATAAAACCTGCCTCTATTATACCAGTATTAAAAATTTCAACAAGTGTATGCCAATATGAATTTACCTGACAAAAAAATACTTACCCTTGTAAATTGTGCACATTATTCATTAAATTTCAGAAGTAAAAGGCATCAATCCTCATGAGAGTCCAGATTGAGCAGGCGTAAATATTCATTTGTAAGTATTTTTTTTTTAATGATTTTGTTTATGATATTGAACAAATCCAGGGATTTATGCCCCATCTTACCTGGAGCTAAAGCATTTTCTTCGACCAGCTTGACAGTACAGTTGTTCCCAGTAAAAGGATGTCGGCAAGCACAGATGAAACTAGTTCTTCCATTTATACACGTCCCCCCATTCTGGCATGGGGACCTACTACAGGCTTCCTCTGTTACTGAAAATGAATCAAGGTAAAAGAGGGTAAAGTCAACTCTTGTCTGTTGATCTCAAATCATACTTTGCAGGAGAATGGTAAAGAATACTAAGAAATTCAAAAAAGAAATTGGTATCCAAGCCGAGGTTGGCCACCAATGTAGTCATGGGACTTCATGCAAAACCCTTAACTCTCTGATCCATTGTATTTATTTGTGGGGAAATGTTAAGATTTTGGTCAGCTGTGGAACAGTATACAAGTCGTAGAATATTTGGTCACAGAATCATGTATGATTGGAACTGGTATGTGATACAATGTTTCAAGCCATTGGAGATTCAAAATGTTTATTCTATACATGCTGCATAGATAATTGGATATCCATAAAAACAAATCCTATGTGCACAAAAATACAAAATGTTAAAAAAAAAACACACATGATTTCATTACAGTCAAATAAAAGCAATATTTTCTAGAGCTTTCAAGTTTTGGAAACTCTTTGAAAGGAAAACAAAACAATACCCAGAAGCTGTAAGAGAAAAATCCTGACATTGGAATGAAAGCCACCATTACCAAAGTTTAAAGCCAAGTGACAGGTTAAGAGAAAAAAACAACAGGCACAATGATCTAATGACTTAATATTCATAACATGTGAAGCTCTGACCAATCCAAAGGCAAAACAAAATTCAACTCCATAAAAAAAGTGAAAAATTGGCAAATGATATGAGCTGGCAAATCACTGAACAAAAAACACGAAAGCTTTGAAAAATTTTGAAACCCATTTAACCTCACTACTAATGAATAAATAATAAATTATAATCAACAACATTTTTATATCAGCTGGCAACATTAAAAAGATAGAAAACATTCAATCATGCTGATATGAAGGAAAATAAGCATTCTCATATAATGTTGGTTAGAGCTTAAATTGTTACAATCTTCAAATAGGACAATTTGACCATATTTATCAGAAATAAAAAGGTTCACTTGCTTTGAGACAGAAATTTCTTTTGGTAGAATACATACTACAGGCACCCTTGCCTGTACATACAAAGATGATGGTTCAAGAATGTTTTTATGACATTATTTGCATTAATGAACAATTGTAAGATACCTATGACTACTGATGTAGGACTTAAATGAATTACAGAATCTTTTCACCAAGGCATATCAGATAACAGTTAAAGAATGAGGTGGATTCCCAACACATTTGATTTACTGAAGACAGCAAGTTCCAGTTTGTAATTAGATATATAGAGCAATTTCATTTACTTACAAAGCCTCAAATCACGAGTATGGTTATAAACATAATACATAATTTTATTTACTGGCCACAGTTACTACTATGGCACCACCTTGTGGCAACTCTTTACAATTCACTCATTTCAATAAGTGTTAAATTTACAGCTATTTAACATTTTTCTCAAGAAGTTAGATCTATGAATATTTTATATACATTCTACTTCATATGTATTTATTTATTTTCTTTTTTGGGTGGTTCCCTGGCTGGGAATCAAACCCAGGGTGTGGCACTGAGAGGGCCGAAGCTGAGCCCCTACACCACCAGGGAACCCCCTCTACTTCATATTTAAATAATTCAAATTCACATTAAATGTGACCAAACTGTATGCCTATATTAGATTTTGTTTTTGTAAAGAAAACATATTACTCAGGCAATTAGAAATTGATTTAAATTATTTTGACATATTCTCTGCAATATCCCATAAACTATTTTCCAATTATGATACACATTAAAATACTACATATATGTAATATCTTTTAACAAATGTTTCAAACTGGTCTACATTGCTTTAACATCATTTCTCAACCATGTGAATAAGTTATTAAAACTCACTTGCAGTTAGCTATTATTCTAAAGCCTAGCCCATTATTATTTGCTGGCTTTAAAAATATTAATGATTCTGCATTACCTATAGACGTATGAAGTGTGAAGGTTTTCTGTGAAAGCACTGGCTTCATTTGTTTTCACGTCCTCTGAATCTGGCATAGTAATCAACTCACAGGACAGTGTTCAATTAATGTTTCACTGGGAATGAATGAGCTGTGCAGTGGAATTGCAGGAACACTGAATTATGGATATAACCTGATCAGCTGTCATGCTTATTTTCCCAGATGGAAAAATGACACTCTCATCCGTAGACTCTGCTTTGTGCATGAATTAGGGATCGAACCTCATCTAGGCAGGAGAACTTTAGAAACTCTAAGGAATGTATATATTTCTCTGCCTTGCTGCTGTTAGCTCTATTGTAACTCTGAAAGACTAGGGCTGTTGACATCTCTTTAATGTCCAGGATGTAATTCCACTTTTCTCCTCCTTCTTCTGTTTACTAACTATAGAAATGGGGTGTTTCTTTATTCTCTTGCTTTGAGTAATTCCAAAAGGTGCCATTTTGCTCTTTATTTCAATTCCTTTGTACCGTCATTCATTTGGAGGAGGTCTTCACTTGAGTCCCACCGGGCACCTGCATTTTCTCTTATTGCTGTAGTAACCCAAACTTGAGACTAGATATGTTTTACCTCCTAGGACATCTGTTGTGGTGCCTCACTCACTGGCTTGTAATTGTCTCTGCTGCTTGTGTTTTCAGTTCCTTTCTTTGCCTTCCTTAATACTTTGGATATCTCTAGTCTGCAAGTTCCTGCCAAATAATCTACATTACAGTGCATAAAAGTATGCCCATGGCTCTCTGAACTGAACATATTGTGAACTGAGTCTAATCAGAGCAGTTTATGGTAATGATTGTCATAAAGAAATGACCTTACAAACAACAAATCTTCAGAAAAAGAAATGAAAGGGTCAATACCTTTTGCTATTGCAACAGAAAGAATGAAATGTGTAGGAATTAACAAAGAACATGATGGACTTATACACAAAAAACTCTAAGACAATTCGAAAGAAACTGAAGAGGACACAAAGAAATGAAAAGATATTCTGTGTTCATAGATAGGAAGACTTAACATTGTTAAAATGGCCATATTACCCAAGGCAATTTGGGTAATTTAATACAATTCTCATCAAAATCTCACAGTCATACTTTCATGAAATAGACAAAGAAAATTATCAGATTTGTATGGAACCACAAAAGACTTTGAACTGCAAAGGCAATACTACATAAAAAGAATAAGGCTGGCGGTATCACACTCCCTGATTTCAATTTATCCTACAAAGCACCAATAATCAAAACAGCTTGGTATTGGCAGAGAAACAGACCAATGGAACAGAATTGAAAACCCAGAAATAAATCCACAAATTTATGGACAAATAATTTTTGATAAAGGAGCAAAAAATATGCAATGAGGAAAAGACAGCCTCTTCAGTAGATGGTGCTGGGAAAACTGGAAAAATACATCCAAAAGAATGAATCTGAGCTGTGAAGTCTCGCCATATACTAAAATTAACTCAAAATGGATTAAAGACCTCGGTATAAGACCTGAAACAATAAACTGTATAGAAGAAAACACTGGTACTAAACTTAAAGATCTAGGGCTCAAGGAAGACTTCATGAACCTGTCCTCAAAGGCAAGGGAAGTAAAAGCAAAAATAAATGAATGGGACTATATCAAACTAAAAAGCTTCTGCACAGCAAAAGAAACCATCAACAAAGCAAAAAGCCAGCCAACTGAATGGGAGAAAATATTTGCAAATAACGCATCAGATAAGGGTCTGATATCTAAAATACATAAAGAACTAATAAGACTTAACAACAAAAGAAAAACAAACAACCCAATTAAAAAGTGGGCAAAAGAACTAAACAGACACTTCTCTCATGAAGAAATACAAATGGCCAGCAGACATATGAAAAAATGCTCATCCTCATTAGCTATCAGGGAAAGGCAAATCAAAACCACAATGAGATACCACCTCACACCTGTGAGAATGGCTGTTATCAACAAGACAAGGAATAACAAGTGCTGGAGAGG